>VKHI01000043.1:99894-110290 GCA_015145745.1 Poterioochromonas sp. DS
ATGCTTGGTCCAGTGACTCGTGTTATCATCTGGTGTACGTTCATCAGCATCATTCATGCCTATAGTTTCGCTCCTTTAAGGAGTCCGTTGGCTCGAAAGCCACTACAACTTGAGATCGTCTCATCAGCTGTGATAGGAGTAAGTGTCATATCTAACGAGCAATTGTTGTTTCTGACGGTTTTGTTCATTAGTTTTTGCCATGGTTAGAGCTCCATCATATTGTGGTAATTAAAGACCCGAAGAAAGCAAATGGAGTTTATACCTTGGACTTTTCACCTGCTCAACAGCAAAATTGGAAAGTCCTTGGAAAGCTTCTTCTAGGACAGAATGTTGAAGGGGTTGTTCGAGTAAAGTGGATTCCAAGTAAGCAATTCTTCTCCATTAAAAGGAGTTTTCTCTAAATTTGTCAAATAGATGAAATACTTTCTTTGGACGAAATTAAGCATAATTGCATGTGCTGGGATAGCAGAATCTTAGAAAAATTAAGAAAGGTTGTTAGTAGTGAGCCTGAAATAGACAGCGCGGCTATAGAGCGGTTTGTAGTCAAAATGAAACGAGAGTGGAGGGAGTACATGAATCTGTATTATCACAACTGTCGTCACTTCAGTAGCTTTGTATTTAGAAAAGCAACGGAAGAGTTTGACCTTCATTAATCTTTTCAGCACAGAAATTTGTATTTAATGTATTTTGGGTTAGAATTTGTAGATTTCATTTGTTCATTGAATCTAATTGTCACAGCAGTTGTGCGTAATAATTTAGAGTGATAGTTATTGTATAACCAGATAATTTGTTTTAAAGTTTTATTCATCAAATATATTGATTTGGTCTTAGGAAAGATAGTAAGGTTTGTTTAGGTTACCTAGATTACGGTATGATGGCACTCTTCAAGGAAAATAAATATCAAAATTGCTTAGGAAAGAAGTTCTTAAAAGCTACCATTATCTTCTTGAAGAGTTATCCTAACAGCAGGATTAAGCTCTGAGATACTTAGAAGTCGTTCTTCGATGCTTTCCCATTTCGATGCATCAGATTCGATACTTTGAAGGATAATTTCCTCCAGATATTCAGTTTGACTGAGGAAAGTAGGAAGAACCAGAAGAATCTCTTCATTCAAAGGTAAGGCAAGCTTTTTCAGAAGTTTCAGTTCGATTATCCTCGAAAAAGCTTCAACTGATAAATGCAGACATCCAATTAATTGAAAATTCATTAAATTTGAACAGGTTTTCGTCAATGAGGTCATTGCATTGATATCCAGTTCACGACGGATTTTCTCTGTTCCATTAACTCTCACAACTAAACTCTGCAAATTTGGGATATTATGCCCGATGGATGAGATAAGACCACTGAGAATCTTATCAGTGACATTAATTTCTAACTCTAATAAAGTTTGGGGAATTGTCTGGAAGATCTTCATTGAGGCCGAGTCTTCGTACCAATCCAATAACTCTAACCGTTTCATTGAGACAAAGGCATTAAATCCGTTGGGAGGTAAGACATGTCCTCGTAGTGTAAAGTTTGTAATTGATGGTGTTGGTTTCATTACAATACTTTCAATTTTTGTTAGGTCATTAGAATGAGCTTTAGTGACTTCGATGACTAAATTGGTGATCTTTGGGCATTCTTCATGCATTGTAGTAAAGATATCAAACGGACATGATTCCATAAATTTCATAGTTTTCAGTCTTGGTCCTAAGACATGTAAGAAAGGACTAATCTTGACTTGAACAGGCCAATTATATATTACCAGACTACAGAGCTTTGGCAAGGAAGGGAAATCCTTTGTGGGGTAGGAAAACCTTTTAGAATGATCAAAGTTATCGAGGCGAAAGTGTAACGCTTCTACCTTTCCTGAAATGCCTAGTTTTTGAAGGCTTTTCAAGAAATGTGAGAGTCTGAGGTGCAGACGAACACTTCTGAGGTTCGCAAAAGAGCAGATTTTCCAAGCCCGACGGCTGTTTAATTTCGTACGACCACATCCAAAACAAGTTGGGACCAAACAAATATCAATTGGATTGTTCCTCCATATTGGTGAGGCGAAAACTTCTTGTTGCGTCCACTGGCTACAGGCAGAAAACGTTATTAACTCATCGTAGAGATTACAAAACTCGAAAATTTGATTCAAAAGATGACTATGGAGTGAATTGATGCTTGTAGACGATGTGACGACAGGAGGCCTTTCCTCTGTCATCTGTTGATCTACCGTTGTACTTCACTTGACCTTTTTCTTTTCGCTCAGCTTTACCCCATTTTCCCCAGTTTCCCCAGTTGTTTAGAAATAAATGGAGGAAACAAAGTTGGAGAGTTCTTACGTTTGCACAAGTTGCAAGCTGTCAAAATCTAGTGATGCATTCAGCAAAAAGCAGTTCAAGCGGTTAGAGAAGGATAAAGACTTTGAAATCAAATGTACGGATTGTTTAAGTACCCAACAAGAACTGCACAAACAGCAAGTGAAGCAAGAGAAGAAAGAAAAGCAGAAACAAAAGTTGGTTGATCCAAGCCAGCTATATCATCTGCATCCGTTAAACGCTCCAGTGATGAAAGACTTTCAGAGGTTTTTCTTCAATCAGTATGGTATCGAGCCTGAGATTAGTTTAGGGAAGAAGACTAAATGGAGAACCTCTGTCAAACTCGCAGTTCGAGGAGAGATTGGAGCAGATAAGAAATTAGATACACAAATTGGATTATTTGGACCTGGTAGCCATAGTGTGATCGATTGTACCAATTCCCCTGCCCATCACACTAGAATCAATGAAGCAGTGAAGCTCATCAAACAAACTATCGACACTCTCGAGATTGGCGGATATATTGAGGGACTGAATGCTGAAGATAAGAAAATCAATAAGTATAAAGCTTATTTACGTTATCTCTTGCTATCAGTGGAGAGGAAGAGTGGTTTAGTGCAATTATCAATCATTTGGAATGCGACCAAAACCACAACGAATGCTACAACACTTTTGAATTCTCTAATTGATCAACTTACTGAATCAACATTAGTTAAAAATAATGATCAGTTCTCTTATAAGAAGTCAAGATTATTTCATTCGATTTGGGTTAATTACTTCCCTGTCACTGACATTCACAATAACTCTATTACTGGGCGAGATCGAGAACAATGGGAGTTAAAATTTGGAAAAGAGTATGTTGAAGAATCAATAGCAACAGATTTCCATTATGCTGTAGCAAAGAATAAGAAAGTTGTGAAGCCTTTGCTTTATTTCCCTCCTTTCGTCTTTCGTCAAGCGAATATTGATAAATTCGAAGAAATCATTCAGTTTATACGAAGATCGATTCAGAACTTTCAAACGGAGGCAAAAGCAAGCCAATCAACTTTAGAATCAGCGATTTTTAATTGCTTGGAGTTATACGGTGGTGTGGGGACTATTGGATTGAATTGTCTTGATCTGTTTGATAGACTTCAATGTAGCGATGAGAATCCTAATAATCTCATTTGTTTTAATAAATCATTGGAAGGCTTCCCAGAGGCTTTAAAAAGAAAGGCAACTTATCGTCCTTACGGTGCTGCTTCATCAGTGATGAATGGTGAAGTCTTTCGAAACAATGTGATCATCATTGATCCACCTAGAAAAGGTATTGATGAAGAAACTGTCAAAGCTCTTCTCTCTTCTCCGAAAGTACCGACTGTAGACAGCGCAGCTAGTGGTACTGCTAAAAGAATCAAGATATCTTTCGATGAGGAAGGAAACACGACAGAGAATGGTGGATCAAACGATAAGATGAAAAGGAAAAGATTAATTTATGTTAGTTGTGGTTTCGATGCTTTCAAGCGTGACTGTCTGGCCTTAACTGGCAAAAATCCTTTGGATGAAGTATTACATCTTTTTCAAAATTCTGATGAGAAAGGTACAGATGCGGGAAGTAAGAGGAAAAGAAATGATCAGAGTGATTTGGTGTTCGATAATTTTTGGAAGCTGACAGCAGTGCAAGGCTTCGTACTATTCCCAGGCTCGGATCATATTGAAACGGTGGCAGTCTTTGATCGAGAATGATTGATAGATTAAATTATAGAAAGTTTACAGATACTAAACCTATATGAATAGATCAACTAATTATAACTATCCCTCAGTCTTCCGTTTCTTATTGCTCTGATTAATGACAGAAAAATCTATGTTGACACATTGCAAAGTCGGTTCGAATTGACGTAGATGAATCTATATGAAATTCATTAGATTAAAAGAATAAAAGACTGTTAAAAAAAGAACAAACCTTTGCTAATGTCATCATTTTTCGTGATGCCTTCATTGAGTTATGTTCAGCGTATTTATCAGACATATAAACAACTTCTTTAATTCCACTTTGAATAATGACTTTTGCACATTCATTACATGGAAATAGCGCAACATACATCGAACAACCTCGAACATCGGAGCTATTCTTATTTAAGATGGCATTCACCTCAGCATGACATACATACTGATAGAATCATAGAATTATAAGGAATTTGCAATGAAAAACAGCCAAGAAATTACCGGATATTTCGTCTCTAATTCATCTGCTCCATCTCTATCCCATGGAAGCTCATCATCAGAGCATCCTCGAGGAAACCCATTATATCCAATCCCAACAATCCTCTTGTCTTCATTCACAATACAAGCACCGACCTGCGTGGATGGATCTTTTGATCTCATTGCCGATAGAAAAGCAACTGACATAAAGTAATCATCCCATGACAATGCATCTTTCCTCTTTTCCACTCTTTTTGAGGTTGTTGGTTCGTTGGATTCATTGGCTGAGAATTCACTGACTGTCTCTTCTTCTGCGTGTCTCTTCATCTCTGTGGAGGGAGAGAATAGATCTTTTTTGAGGATACCTCTATGGTCTTCAGGCGACAGAGAAAGATCGTTTAACATCTTGGACAGTAACTGAATGTATTTGTGTGGATCTTTTGAATTTGAAAAAAAGACGGCTTTTCATACGCAGGGCGGGGTTTTCCGATTTTCAAATTGTTCGTAAGTCACCAAAAGGAGATTTAAGGTTAGAAAGACACACAAGGCTACTAAATAGATCGCACAACTCGTCGCTTATGAAATTATAATATTGCTACAATACATAAAATAAACTCAGGTTTCAAAAGACAGTTCGTGACCTGAGATTTCCTTCGATTTCTTATTCACATTCAATCGACCTTCTATTAAGGCACGCAAATCTATAGTATTAGCGATAAAGGCTGTCAATTCCAATAATGTCCAAACTTCTTCACCAATCAAATAACCAATTCTTCTATCATATTTCTTTTCTACCTGATCTACAGCACATTGCATTGATAAAGAAGCATGAAAGATCATTAACTGCTTGATTTTCTCAAAGATTGTTAGAAATACCAGCACAATACTCACATCTTCTACCGTTACCTCAATTTCGGTTTGAGTTTCTAATCTAAGAAATAAAGACCGGAAGCCATCTTTTGTCATTATGGTAAATAATTGTAGTTCGCTTGTATTAGAGGCCAATAACCAGAACTTCGTCGAGCTAGCAGTCGATTGAGGATTGGTCATTGACCTAAACTCTTCAATCCAATTATCTAATTTTGGGATCCAATATTTAATCAACAACTGCACAATATCAATGCTGTATTTCGAAGATATCGACGCAGAGGCTATTGTAGAAAAAAGAGACTGCGAAGAATTTTGGTTTGTTTCCGAAATATCAGAAGAGTTTAAATCTATCGCACTCAGTAAATGAGCACTCTTTTGAAGTGAGTCTAAATCAACCGAAATCAAGGTACCTCCACGAGAACCTGGAGCAGTAGAAGCCTCTCGACTTCTGAAACCATTATCAGGTTCAAGATTTACTAATTCCTTTGAAGAAAATTTCGCCGTCATTTGATGATATTTATTCGCACTTTTTTGATTAACTGGGGTCTGATTCAGAACGTTTACTTTCTTCGCGCCGCTAATACTTCCAATCGAAACCTTTTCGGAGTCAGTGGACGTTAAGTGCAAGGCAGACACGGTCGGTAGCTCTATCTGTGTTGCTGAATCTGTTAAGGAGTGTGCTGATCGCTGACTTTCCTCTCCTGTAGAATATACTTCTTCTTTCCCTTTCCCTTTGGGAATGGTAGCAGTAACGTTATTCCAAACGCGAGGCTTTTTACTCTTTTTCGATCTTAATGATTCACATAAACTAGCCCAATCTATAGCTGCAGACTCTTCTTTCATCTTTTCTTCTTGAAGTCTAAAATATTCTTCACGAGTGATGACTCCAACATAAGACAATTCATTAACTAAAGAATGAACAAAAGTCAGATCAAGATTCGAGAATTCTTCTTCAATGTCATTGGAGTAATCAACAGTATCATCTTCTGAATTTTGCTTTTCTCTTTTCTTGAGTTGATGTTGTCTCTTCATCGCTTCGAGTTTATTATCCTTAGCTAATAGAAGACATATAGCCAGGGCTTCTAGTGCTTTATCTTTTTCACCCTTACTGTAACCACGAGGAATGAACCGTCCACTGCAAACTTGATAACAGTATACTGCGACTAAGACCATTGCCACACCAAATGGCAAGAGTAAACTGACGTTACCAGCAGCAATACCTGCCTGATTAGACAGTACCTGACTCGGACTATAACGGCATTTAGTATAGCCCTGCGTCAAAGGAGCGAAGGGAACTTCAATCAGACGATTCCTTGAAAAAGACCGATATTTAGATCAAAAGAGAAATTTAAAAAAGTAGACTTACCAATTTTCCCATGATGTCGTGAAAGAGTCAACGCAGGCACCATTATTTAATTGATAGTAATAAGGTGAAATATCCCATGTAGAATAAGCTAAATCAAAGGATGAAAAGGTTACAAAAGAACAATATAAACCATCAGAAGATTTACAAAATTCGTAAGCTTTTGTTCTATTTTCAATTGAATTCATCTCATCACGATAAGGTGATGTTTGTCCCCAAACACTAGCTAAGTACATTGGATAATAAGAATAATCTTCAATCTCAGATAAATTATATCTTTGACTTAACTCAAAAAGTGGTGCAGGATCAGATGTATTATAGAACAATATCCCAGTAATAAATTTAAAAGAGTTACAAAGATAGTAAATATAGTCAGAACTGACATCAGTGATGTTATTTTCATGGAAATAAGAACAATTACAGGGTTTCGGACGTTCTAATGACTCACCAACATGATGAAAAACTGGAAAGCCTAATGCTTCATTGATTCCGATTACACATCGAACAGGGAGAGGATACTCCACACAGTTTACTGGTGACATGTTGGGAAATTGAGGGTTTGTGTAGGCAGTAGTGTTATACACAGAGCCGTTATACATGAAATTATGATTCATTGATGGAATCTCTTGCAATGCAGCGAGCTCCAATAAACCAACGTTAACTGCAAGTGCTGTGATAAGGGCTCTAATGTCAATCGCGGCTTGGAACCAGCTGGGATTCGCGTAGGAAGTATAGCCTAACAGTGCAGGGTCTACAATATTTTGACATGATGGAGTCTGGATATATTGATCATAGTTATAATCAAGCAATAAGAGTCCATTCGGGGGGTCAAAGTAAGCTTGAGAGATATTATTTGTGCAATCGCTAGAAATACCGCTCAATGTCCCGACTGTCTTTTGACGATTAAAGATATTAATAGGGTCCCCAACCAAATAGAATCTTTGAGAAAGGTAATTGGGGTCTAAAAAGACAAAGGACATCCAATTCAATAGGTTTCCAGCAAGATTTTGATTCTTTCCCTGTTGACCGATCAAAACAAGATTCTCATACGCTATCGTCATAATAGAGGCGAATTCTGCTTGTGTACTTTGATACGCAGTAACGTCAAACGTATATGGTGCTTGCGCATAAGAAAATCCTTTCTCTGACTGCCACAAACCACTCTTAGTAGCTAGATATATGCCTGTATTAGAAATAAGAACATCATCACAGTAAGTAGGGCTGGAGGATTCAGTGGGGGACAAATATTGTGCATTAACTTCTGAGTAGTAATTTGGGACAAATACTGCAATAAATATCGCAGCTACAAGGGAAAGAAGAATAAATCCAACTGGATAAAGATACTCCGGCGGCATTTGCTTAACATCATCAGATGGAATCGCTTCCACAAAGGTTTCATCAAATTGACTGACAAAAAATTCACGCCATTGTTCATAGACGGTCGGTTCCTTCCGAAAAACCACTTTCTTTTTGAGGAAAGGTGATTCGAACATGTTATTTTAAACAGATAGCAGATAGCGAAGTTACGTTTCATAAAGAAGACTTTCATAAAATATCGAAATTTTTAAAAGTCGATCTTTTTCTTGTGTCATTGTTTTTATTTGATCCTCAAGTTAGATTTTGTAACTTGGGAGCCCTGTAAGTTTGAAAATGAAGGATATTTACTTTGGAATTGATATTGGGGGATCCCATATGGAAGTGGGACTCGTGGATAGCTCCGAGAGGATTCTATTGACGCGAGAGAGCCAATTATCCTCCCAAGATATCACACCAATAGAGATGTTGGCTTTGATCAAGAGTCACATTACAGATATGTTGAATGAAATCAAGAAAACAGAAAATTGCACGATAAAGGGGATTGGAATATGCTGTCCTGGACAAGTAAACGGGGATATTCTCGTCGCAGCTTCGAATTTCCCTAAGTTCAATAACGTGCCATTTGTCCGACTAGTTTCTGAAGCATTTGCTGGTGCTGCTGTCGCTCTTTTGAATGATGCAGATGCTGCTGTTAGCGCTGAGGTTTGGGGTAACCCTGACGTCTATAGCAAGTATCAGAACCTCGCTATGATCACACTAGGTACTGGCATTGGATGTGGTTTAATCCTCGATGGGCAACTGTTTCACGGAAGTAATGGTATAATCGAAGCAGGTCATATGATAGTTACAAACTCTCCGCAAAGTAGACCTTGCGGGTGTGGCCAGAAAGGTTGTGTCGAGGCTTATTCCTCTGCCAAGAGCACTGTCAAAAGATTGCAGGAGATGGACCTCCTCGATAAAAATTCCTCTTCAACTGTAGTAGATGGGAAAGATGTCTTTCAACGATATCTTTTGAATGATTTCAATGCTGTGAAAGTTGTTGAGGAGGTGTGTTACTCTTTTGCTTTTTTTGACCTATTTTCTAAACTCTTTCGCTTTTAGACTGCCGAGCACCTGGCGGTATTAAGCATCAACATTTGTCGTGTGATTGATCCGCAAGTGATTGTTTTTGGTGGTGGTTTGTCGAAAGCGGGAAATGTCTTGTTGGATCTTATTCGAAAATATGTTAGAGAGAAGACTTGGACAGTGTTACCTACTGATGTAAGGTTGACTTTGGCAATTTCTGATAAAGGGGGAGTACTAGGAGCAGCTTTGGCGGCGAAACAAAAGGCAATTAAATCATTACAAGGAGGTCATAAGACAGAACCTTCTACACTCCCCAACACTGGGGTTAATAAACAGCAAGAAGAACAAGCAAATGGAGACAAAATAGAAGCATGGAATAATATTGTATTAGGTGCATGTGTCGTTGCAAGCAGTGCAAGTATCTTTCTTCTGAGTAAAGGAAGGTCACCGGATCGCTCAAGTTTAGCGTCTTACCTCTACGATCTCCTAATAATAGGGCAGTTTGGAGTTGGTGTCGCATTACTTCTGAGACGGTAAAAGTCAGTAATAAAGATAGTTTAGTGCATTTAGATATTATTATTTGTCATGAGCCTCTCAGAATGTGCCACTTTCAAAATTCCTCTGTATCTTTTCTTCGTTCTCTTTCTTGAGATGATAAATATAGAGTAAAATCAGCTGTCTTCTTCACCCCCGTTGTCATCGAGGCCGCCCATGCGCCAAAGACTTTTATCTCGATCATACCTGAGTTTTGAAATATATCACTCGAGGTAATAACTAAAGATCCCTTCTTCAATACCCTTCTACCGTTGCACTTTCCACCAATAAACTCGACTCCATTGGTACGAACTTCGAGGATAGACTGTGTCGATTTAGGCTCTATTTCAAACTCTACAGCTTCAAGCGAGTTGATAACACTTCCATTTATTAAAGTTTCTCCCTTTAGTTTTGCCACAACTATCCTGTCAGAACTAAATTCAACCTCTTTCCCCATCATTACAACTCCTTCTTCAATCAAAGTAGAACAATCTTTTTGTACAAGATATACAGCAAAAGGCAACACCCTTGTAAGAATTGATAAGAAAAGCAACAACACCAGCAACAACTTCATCATTTCCTTTTTCCTTTGTTCAATTCAAAATGAAGACCTGATTGGAGAATTTAAACCAGTTCCTATCACTTCTACACAGTCGCTACCCTCAGCTTACCGACATACCGATAAAAATCCTCATACAAAATCATTGAAATCATTGAAATTTTAGGTACATCCTTTCATCGTTACCTTTGCTGTTTCCACATTAGGAATTGTTTCATTTTATTT
>VKHI01000044.1:0-19077 GCA_015145745.1 Poterioochromonas sp. DS
GATTGAGGAACCTTACGAAATAAACTTCTAACGCTCATATTCGATAAAGATACTGAGATATCAAAAGCTAAAATTGACAAAACTATCGAGAAAAGTGCTAACACTAAAAGCATCAAAAAGAAGAAAAAAAAAACACTCAAAAACTTGATGATTCTCTTGTTCGAATTTAAATTTCTTTTTCCAAGAAAATGGAATTAAATTATGCAACAACAAAGTAAAGTATTATCTGGTGATAGAATCTCCTTCTCAGTAGATTAGATGAGATTAGATATCCCTATCTATCCTCGAAGAAGAAGTGAAGATGTGGTTTAGAAGGACGCTCTATCGCGAGAGTGGAAAAGGAACGTTAGCTTTTGTTATAACAGGAAGTCAAGGAATATGAATGAATTGTTTTTTGAATTGTGTCACACAGTTGTTTCAGACGAGAGACGATTGCTGATTGAGTCATTACAGGAATCTCTTTGATCAGTTCTTTTGTTCCATTTATAAATGTCATCATCTTCTTCAAAGCAAAACTCCAATCAACAACAAACAAAAACTGATAATACTGGTCGAGCATTCGTGGTCTTAGAAGATGGAAACATTCACACTTGGGAAGAATACTCAACATTTACTGGCAATGGAATGAAACAAAATATATTTCCAAAGCATGATATGAGTTTAGTAATACCAAAGAAAACACAAGATGTCTTCCAGGATCATATGCAAAAGCATCATTCAGTGTATCATCAAAAAACACATGATTCATTCAATATCAGATGCTATACCGAGCCAGGGATTCGTAAATCATTTGGGAATAAGCAACCTCCTCCTTCTTTTGCTTATCAAGATGATGCAATGCTAAAGGAAAAGTTTTACAATTATCGATGTTTTGATATTAAGCGATGGAAATAACCAACATACTGTACCTTGTCCAGTTATCATTTCATCCAATCTGTATTGTTTTTTGTAAATAGACAATTAGTAATTTCTTTGTAAAATTCTTTAAATAGGCTGAATGAACACTAACATTAAATTTTTCATTAGGAAAATTCTCTTTTAGTTAAGTGATTAGAAAGGTAGGTTGTGATTCTGTCTGTCGTCAGAAGAAAGACGTTGATCCTCGACCGGATGACAAAAGCACTAAGATCTTAGTTTATTCAGAGATTGTAAAATGCTTTGTTAAAAGCAAATTTATCAGAAGTGATTTTGAAGTTTAAAGATGAAAATAAAAGATCAATAACACTCAACACTCAAAGATAAACATAAATCTACTTCTTATATTGACTTTCTAAAGTATCTGATAACACTCGTAAACTTTCAGCTAATCGTCGTCCTGCCGCTGTATTTTCAACATGATAAGGAGTGTTACCGTTGCTATGAGAGGTTTTAGGTGGTTTCTTCGACATCCTCGACGTTCCAGTATTGTGCGTCGGAACAGGAGATACTGTGCTATTAAGAGCAGGTGTGGTAACTTTCTGCAAAGCTTCAATCACTTGAAGTCGTTCACTCATCAATTGATTCTTCTGAGGACTATTCAAATGCTGATATGGATTAAAAGGAGCAGGGACGGCTAACCCCCCACTTGGCTGTCGATTCGCTTTATTCGCCTTGTCATTCGCCTTTCCTGGATCACTGCCAACCGTAATTTCACTGATAGTACTACGATGAGTATCAGCGTGTTCATTATTTTGTTGTTGTTGTTGCTGTTGTTGTTGGTTTTGATGATTTAAATGAGCGATTGCCTTATTTTCAGCAATTTTCATTTCTCTTGATTCTTTTAATAAAAGTTTTTCATGTAAATTCACAATTTTCATTTGTTCTGATGCAGTAGTATTTAATGCTTTTAATCTTTGTTCAATTAACATTGCTTTATTTGTTGTTGGTTGCTTGTTATTATTATTGTTGTTATTACTTCCACTAATATTGCCTTGAACTCCACCATAATTTGTATTATAATTACTCAATTGAGATAATTTCTTGGGTTTGGATTTATTATTAGTTTTCCCTTTATTTCCATTACTAGCAGCCAGAGTAAATGCTGACATGGCTTGTAATTCACTGATATCAACCATAAGACCACCACTATTTGAAACTAACATCTCCTCCTCAACATTATCACCTTGTCCTTCGCCTTCACCTTCATTCTCTTCTGTCTCTTCATTTTGTGGATCATTTCTACCTGATGGAGATTCAGGACGATTCTTCCCTTCTAATAGAGTAGAGTTAACAGTCTCTTTCATTTGATGGAAGGTTGCAGAGAAATCCCTTGTCAGCATTTCATTTTGTAAGATTTCTAATGCTCTTGTCTTATCAGATGGTACAAACTCTGGTAAGGATTGACTTTTCATCATAGCTTTCATCACTTGTTCACTTGTACCAGGTGCTTTCGTAGGTAATAAACCAGCTTCAGAAAATGATTTAATTAATGATGGATCAACATTTTTATCAAATAAAGTTTGTTCAATATCAGAATAATCTGTCATAATAATACCTGGTTCTGATATAGCAATATTACCAATCATTGTATCATTCATCTGTAATAATAATGCTTGATTATTTAATCCAGGTGTTTGAGTTAAATGATTTTGATGAATGGTTTCAAATTCTTCAGCAAGATAAATACGTTTAATAGATGATTCATCAAATATATTTAAAAAATTTAATGTATTCATTGTTTCTTCATTAATTAATATCCATTTAAATAATGGTAATATACATATTTTTTTATTACTTTCATGAAATATTAATTTTAATATACGATCTGGTTGATTAATATCATATTGTTTTAAATATAATTTTGTTGTTAAAAATGGATTATCAGATAATGATGCTAATGATGGTTCATAGATATCATGATCACCTTCACCATTATTATGATGATCATGTTGATGATGATTCTGGACTTGATTTTCTTCTTCATCGTCGACATCATCTTCTTCCTCTTCTTCATTACCATCTTGACTTTCTGATTCTAATACAGCATCAGCGCCGATGTCATTCGGGTCTTGTGAATATGGTTTCCGTGTAATAGGATTAACTAATTTGCCACCTTGACCATGTGCGGCGTAATTCTGGAAGTGTTGAGCAGATTTTGCATACACTGTCTTACTTGGGGAAGTTCTCAGCGGGGTCTTCAATCTCTTCTTTCCGCCATAACTAGCATCACTACCTTCTCCTAATATTGCCGGAGTTTGATTAGGTAATAACTGTGTTAGAATCGGTATAGAATCCATTCTTTCAATTGTGCCAAAGCGATGAATTGCATATTTCACACTCTCTAATCGACTGGGAGTAACAGCAATTACTTCATAAACAATAGAAATCTCTTTTAAATATAATGGCATCAGTGCATGGGAAGACATCGAAGGTTTTCTCTTGGAGGTAAAGTCAGGCATGGAAAGACCATTAGTGCTCAGCTCAGATTTCAGTTGAATCAAATCATTACTCGACAAATGGCGCAATCGATCGCTACTTCCTGCTGTCCCTCCATTTGTTGCGATTGCATTTGTGGCAGGCCACGAATTATTATTATTTGGTGGCATTTGTGTGTTTGACGAGGTATTACCGGTAGTGTTCGCTGGCGCAGGTCCGGTAGTCGTGCTTGGTATTGGGTTCGAAGATATGGGAGGATTTGCTTTATTCTGATTTCTTCTAGGATGAATAGAAAATCGATTATTTCTTGCTTTCACCTTCTCAGGATCATCTTCATCATCGTCATCTCTTGCATCATAGACATTATGAAATTCCATATCATAGACATCACCGCGATTCTGTGGATTTGCCGGATCCCAAGGAGTAGCAGTTCTTGAAGCTTGTTGAATGGTTTGTTTTTCAATTAAATCATTAACCACCAATACAGCAAACCTCTGATTTAAAGGTTTACATAATGATGGATAAGTTGCATTAAAAATATTCTTTGAAGGTTTAATCGATGCAAATTCAACTGGTACGGAACGACAATAAATGAAAAATAAATCAGTATCATGTACATCAATACTTTCATATCCTTTAAATGTATTCCAATGTAATATTAATTCTGGTTCACGATTAATTTTCGTGGATTGAAATAAATTTAAATATAATTGTTCCATAAAATTATCTGCCATTTGTTTTGCTTTTGAACATGTTTGAAAGGTACCATTAACACGTAAATAGGTTTTTAATAAGCGTCTTTTATCACCTAAATATTGGATTGGATTGGCATGTGGTACTTCACGATGTATGTGGATTAATGCAAATGGATAATCCATTGCTTGACTATGTTCTAATGCATATCTTTGATGAGTTTTATTAGATAAAATGGATTTTTGTGCAGTTGTATCAGCACTATTCGCTAGATCAGGTCGATACATCCCTGATGAAGCATTCGTCTTTTCAGCACCAAGAGGTTTGATTTTCTCGAATTCAGCATTCGCATTCGCTTGATTAATACGATTTCGAATGATATTCGTCACTGTTTTTAACATTGCAGCAGAAGGACTAGGTGGTAAAGCAATTCCTTTATCCATCTCTGTGGATAAATTGGTTTGTATTGGTTGCAGCCTAGGGTTAACAGCAGTCTGCGGAGTGGCGCTGAACGGTGTGCGTGAAACTAAATGATTCTCATGAGTTTCAGCATTTACGGACTTTGATTTACTAACTCCTCCAAGTTGAAAATCATCAGAACTCTGTGCTAATCCCCAATTTAAATCAACTGGTTTATTCTTCCTTCCAATATTTCCTTCAGGTCCGCCTAATAAATCATCTAATCTTGATACTAATCGCTGATTAGGATCATTCCCTGAACTAACAGAAATATGACGACGTGAAATGACTTTCATTGTATCTAAGATGTTCACTTCTTTATGTAAATCGCTTGAAACTTGTGATTTAAATCTTTCCCAAACTTTTTCCATTTTCCATTGATTTTCATCTAGTACACGTGGCGCATTCTCCCATAAAGGATTTAATAAAGGTGGTTTATACTCTCGTATTACTTTTATAATAGCTTCTAATGAATCCTTTGGCATATGATTAAAGAAATCATGCTTGCCAATTGCAAAGGTTGTGACTAATGATGCAGCAATGACAGTTTCTGAGTGATACACATCTTGATGTGGTGTCTCAGTGGAAAGAACATAAGGTGCAAGGATGGAGTTAGGAGCAATACGACCAAGATCAATTTTCTTTCTTTTGCCGATTAGATTCATATCCATTGAACGAAAGCGATTATTTGTATTTCGTCTTGCACCATCACCAGGTGTACCTTCCCTCTCCGTCTGACGTGACACAGGACGAGATGATGAATTTGAGGTTATTTGTTGTGCAACTTGTAAACTCTCTTTTAATTTTTCAGCAAATAATAATGATTTTTTCCGTATTTCCTTGGTTGATAATTGTAATAATTCTTCTTGTTCATCTGGTAATTGTTTATGATGTAATAATTTATGATTTTCTGCAACTTTATCAACCGTCGTAGACTTATCATTATGATTTCCACCTCCTTTTTTTACATTAATCGGACTAAGTTCAGTCTTTCCACCACCACCGCGCGGTGTAATTAAATCGCGTCGTGGTGAAGTTTCCATATATCTTTTATGATTTAATTTATATTTTTGTGCTGCCGTTAATCTTTCATATCCTTCTTGTATTTCTGTAACAACACGACATTCACCTTTTTCAATAATAATTAATTCAGTTGCTTTTTTCCCAGATACTTGTATTTCTTCGTCAATATTAAATTTTTTAGGTTCCATAAAACGTGATAACGCTCTTAAATGAACAATATCGAGTGAATGAAATAATTCTGTACGACGTAATAATTGTAATTTATGCATACTATCAGCATGCATCATTACATAAACTAAATTATGATAATCTTCTTTTGCGATTACAATTAATTCTGTATTATCTTCACCAGTAATAATCGATGCCATACGTTGTGATGTTTCATTTTCTAATGCTCTTTCACCAAAGACATCACCAGTAATTAAATGATTTACTTTTGCTCCTAATCCTTCTGTTAGATCATTTCCTCGAAATTGGCGAGTTGATGTTGAAGCGGAATTATTACTACTAGCCATCATTTGATGATTATCTTGTACCCATACTTCCACTGTCCCGGTAAGGATGACATAGAAAGCTTGACCAATTTGTCCTTGTTTAAATAATATACTCCGTCCCCATATTGTAATAGAATCAGCAACACGACATAATTCAATTAAATGTGGCATTGGAAATTTTTGGAAAAATGGTATTCGACGATATAAATAAGATGCTACACCATCTAATTCTTGCGGCGTACGTTTTTCACGGACTTTAGATAATACTTTGACGATTCCTTCTTTCGTACCTAATTGTTCCGGTTTTAAAGGTTGGTTTGATTCTTCATTTTTCGCTTCTTCTAATACTTCGAGGTAGATTGATTTATGTAAAGTGATCATCTTGGATGCTTCAAGACAGATCACACTTGCTGAACGTGGTTCATCAAATTTTAATGCCCTTTCACCAAAATATTGTCCAGGATGATAAACAACAACTTGCTTTTCACGGATTTCACTTTCACCTTGTGTCAGATCAATACGATAACGTATTCTAACTTCTGCCTTTCCTGTTAGAATGACAAAGACTTTATCACCTGTATCACCTTGGCTAAAGACATAATCACCAGCATTAAATTCTTCGAGCCCTAAACTTCGACAGATATCATTCATCTGTCGTGGATTGACCACACCTGCGAGATCCTTTGTAATGAATTCTGTTTTGGAAATGTATGATTTTAATAATAATAGATCATCATAAGATCTTGCTAAAGGAAGCTTTTGTAATGCATTTAAGATCTGTTCGATCACAACATCTTCCAGTTGCGCCATAGTTTTACTAAATGTAAATGATAAACGATGAAACGAGCGTTTCGTTTGGATAATCCGATAACATGTTATTAACATGTCAATAACAGTAACTTAGTTTTTTATCAACTTTTCAATAGTTCTTTAATCGAAGTTTTTACAGCTATGAGTAACCATTCACAAGCGAATGGGGTAAGAATTTACTTCACTCGAACGCTGGATTTGATCTTTTTCTTATTGAAACAGGAGGATTTCCCGCTCGTGTGTAACGTCTGCCTTGGTGATAACCCTATGATTCGCATGACTAAACTTCCACCAGGAGACAAGCTCTGTAAAATTTCCGGTTTACCGTACCAAGGATTTCGTTGGAAGGCCGGAACTGGTGGCAGATTCAAAGAAACCGTGATTTCGTTCCCAATAGCGAAGGAGAAAGATATCTGTCAAGCTTGTTTAAATGATTTAAAATTTGGCCTCCCAGTTGGCGTACGCGATACAGTAGTTGCAGAAAATCAACGAAAGCGTAAACTTGCAGAAGCAAGCCTTCCAAGTCTACCATCCTCAAGTAGTGGTTATCAATACTCTCAAGAACTTACTAACCCTTTCCTTACGGGATCTGAGGAAACACAAGAATTTCTCAAAGAAAAGGATAATTTAGTTGCTTCAAGACAGTTGCAGCAATTCTCTAAAGCTTCTTCTACTTCTACAAGCAATTCGAATAGCACTGCTTTTAGAAATCTACCGAAATTATGTACTTTCTGGTTAAACAATCAATGTCGAAGAGTCGAAACTGGCCGTTGTCCATTTAGACCATGTTGTGGAGTGTTCGTGTTTCCGGAGATTGCAGGAAGTCATCGTGAATTACACGAACAGTTAAAGACGAGACTAGCAGCCGAAGGTCCTATGAAAGTTCAAAAATCTTTAGATGTTGAAACTAAAAGTGCACTTCAGCAAGCCTTAAAAGGTAATAAAGATGAAGCAATAAGAAAAAAAGTTGCTGGTGAAGATGATTTAAGTAAAAAGTATTTAAATAAAATGAAATCTATGGTAAGACCTTTGATCCTTTCCTTTTCGACCTGATTAATGTTACTTCCTGCTGAATAGGACTTACAACTACAGGCACCGTCAGATCCAACAATAACCACTCTTTACCTAGGTAATATTGATGCAACAATTAGTGAAGCAGATATTGCAGGAGTAATTTATCCTTTTGGTCAATATACTTCTATTAGAATAATAAGATCATCGAATTGCGCTTTTATTGATTACATCGATCGAAATAATGCGGAGTATGCTGCCTCTAATATGTACAATGCTTTATTAATTCATGGTAAGCAGATATCTGTCAGCTGGGCGAAAGGACCGAAGACCACACAAGCAGGCTCAACCGGAAATCAGTTCCTTGTCCCTCACTCATACCCTTCCATTCCTATACCAGTGCAATATCCTTCTTACGCGTATTTACCTCCACCACCTGGAATGGCTCATGTTCCTGTTCACATGTATGCATTGCCCAATATGCCTTTACCCACCGTCCATGGTCCGCATACTTCGTCACAAGGAAATATGAAAAGGCAAAAAGTAGAGAAATAACTCTTGTAAATTATTGTAAGATTTGTAACATGAAATATTGGATTCTAAATTTAGGATTAAATTTTCCTCGAAAAACGCTTTTGAGGAATACAAATATATGAAAAGCGCTTTGTCGCTTTCGATCAAATTTTTGGAGTTCAAACCATCTTCTTTGAATCATCTCTACTGTTCGATCGAATGGCAGTCAAGTGGGGTACACACCATGGGTTAGTCTTGATATCGCTTGATGTTGGAAAGATAGCTCTTACTTTCTTCTGCGTTTAGGACTCAACTATGGATTAATCTGGAACCTTGTGGATTGATTTGCGGCTCGATTACATGGTTTCTCCTAATTTATGCCATGTTTACGACATCAGTAAGTTTTCTTTTGCTCGTTTTTCGAAATGATTGTCAAAAATTTCAAAGTTTTATGTCATCATTCCATGGTTTGGCTTCTCTTTTCAAGGAGTGGTTCATCTCCTCCTTTTTAACTCAATTTGCATTATTGCGATGTACTCCCACATTAAAGGTATATTTTTCAAGTCTATTTGTATTCTCTTGTTATATTTGAGTTTCTCGAAATAGCCATGTGCACTGACCCAGGAGCTGTGCCTAAGGACGCGCGACCCTTACCAGACGATGCAGAAGAGAACGATTATGAAGCGAGTTATGATCGTCAAGAAAAGTTTAAGAGGTATTGTCGCAAATGCAAAGGTTATAAGCCACGTCGTGCCCATCATTGTTCAATCTGTGGTCGTTGTATTGTGAAGATGGATCATCATTGCCCGTAAGCTTCCCCCCCCCCTCTTTATTCTCCCTGAACCTTATTCTTGACGCTCTTGTCGTTATTAGGTGGGTTAATAACTGCGTTGGGGTTGGAAATCATAAATTATTTCTGTTGTTTGTCTTTTGGGTCTTTGTCGCTTGTTCATATGCTTTAATTCTAGTGACAGCGAAGTATTTCATTTGCATGGTAGGGGATCATGGTTTTTGCCGTAGTGACGTTCATCACCATCTATTGGTGATCTTCTTAGTCATTGAAAGTATTTTATTCGGATTATTTACTATGTGTATGATTGGTGATCAATGGACAACAATTAGCTCTAATCAAACTCAAATCGATCGATTGAAGAATACCAAATATGAATATCAGGAAGAAGTTAACGAAGTTTGTGGTTCGCCAAGTCATGTAAACTTCTCTTGGGCATGGTTATATCCAGTAGCAGTAAAGTTTACTGATGATTTGAAACATCGAATTTATGGCTTTCGAATTGAGGAAAATGAAGAAATCTCGCCACTTATACGTGGCACTGATCATTCAAGTAAGAATGCCTTGTTGGCTAGTAACGCAAGAAATTCCAAAGAAGAGTTGGATGATGGAAGTAAACGATTATTAGTGAGGAAAGTCTCCGGCAATCTCAAGGTAAGCTTGACAGACAAACGTCTTATCAATAATTAGTTAAACCCGCTTTTCTCAGGATCGTAGCGACGATGAAAGTGCGTATGGAGAAGAAGCCTCTGATTGGTTAGGAGAAAAGAAAGGAAGCAATCCTAATCTTAGGAAATCTTTACCTGATCATGTTCTAACAAATAATAGTAGCCTTAGACATCAAAATGAGGAAGAAATATCAACAAGTAATTATGTGCGATTAGAAATGCATGCGCTAAATACCCATCAAAACAGTAACTTAGCGAGTATTCCTCCTAGCAATCATCGTGATGAAGATAAAGATCAAGTATTGTCAACAAGTTCAATCACATCAGCCAATAGTGGAAATGTGACAATACGGAAAAGATCTGCTTTGAATTAACCTCAGAAATTATAGTTTTTATTTTGATAATAATATAGGAATCTGTTTCTTCTTGTTTCATAATTATCTGTTTGAATCAAATCGAGGCTTCTTTTTCGTCCTCTGTAAGTAAGAGTGAATGAATGAATGAAAGAAAACAAGTATTTACAATTTTTAATTACAAGCACAATGCTGCTATAGAATCACTATTACAGAAAAGAGCAAGCAGTGGGAGAACAGACAGAAAACCAATTAATTCTCAAACCTTATTTCATAATCATATTTCAACATATCTATCTAAATCAAATAACCCTATTTACTTCTTCAGATATCTTAGGGCTCTGAGACCACCTCCAGCAGCTAATCTATTTTCTGCTCCGTTGAGAATAATAGCTTCGTCTACACTCGACGTTTCATGGACGAAGACTGTGGGCTTTATTGAATTACGAACGTCATAATCGTCCTCTACTAAGCCAGCAAGAGGTCGAGGAAGAGTCGATCGCTGCTGGTTCCGGATATTTTCATTTCCAGGTATAGGACTTTTCTCTTTAGCTTTCCTTATCTCAGAAATTGGAACTTCCTTTTCAACATTACCATCGTCGAGGTATTTAACGTCTACTGTCTGATTTGAAGCAGAGTACTTCTCTATAACCGCAGAGAACCACATTCCCTCAATACTCCTTTCAATAACATCCCCAACACGGCAATTTATCATTGGATCCTTCATGTATCTTCCCAATGGAGGATAAAATGATGGAAGAAAAATATCTAAAGCGTTTCTTTCTTCTCAATAAAAATACCCGTCACACGAAAAATCGAAAACCCAAACCATTGATACGACGAAAAACGATCGTTTTCTCATTCTTGAAATTTTCCGATAAAATTGTAGTGTCATCTTTTGATTTCGTTTCACCATTCCATCAGAACAGAAGCTTGTTTGTGATTGACTCTCCTCTCATGACATTAAACGAAAAAGGGAACAGTCAAGCAAGTTTTCATACTAATGTATAATAGAAATCCTGCTGTGGTTTATTCCTATTTCGAGGAGAAACAGGATGCTTCGAAACCCAATCTCCCTGAACTTGATCAAAAAATAGAGTCACCCATCCAAAGTAGAACCATTAATCTCTTGAGTGACAAGGAGTTACGTGCATCAAAACGACACCTCAACTATGTTGCGAACTTTTGGGATGTTTTAAGTTTTGGCATCTGTGTAACGATGGGCAACATATTTATTGCGTGGGGATCAGGCTTCAGTCAAGGTTATTGGGATTTTTTCTTTGCTACAGCTATAAGCAGTTCCTGCTTTCTATGTCTATTCTTTTGCATCGCTGAAGTCGTTAGCATCGTTCCATTTGGTGGAGGAACTTATGCCCTTGCCCGAATAACTGTTGGACCTTACATTGGTTTTCTTGTTGGTGCCTGTGAATCAATAGGAAATATTATCTTCACTCTTGTTGCTATGATGCCTTTAGGAAGTGGTATTACCTATATGTTTGGTGGAAATCCAAAGTATGAACCGGTTTATTGGTTAGTGCTATATGTTTTGATGATTGCAACTGAGTTTGCAGGTAGAAAATTTTATTTTAATTTTTTAAGATGTATAGCAGTACTTTCTTTAGGTATAATAACTTTATATATCGTAATATCTGCACAAAATATTGATACAAGCAAATACATTCCAAACTTAGAACACAATACTTATTCTGACGGAATAACAGAGTTATTACCATTGTTGTACCCAGCAGGTTGGTGGTACTTTGGAATTGAGATTATTCCTCTAATAAGCGATGAGGTTGAAAACGTAAGCGCCTTTTGCAAACTATTTGTATGTTAGATTAATCTTTTTTGTGAATAGGTCAAAGTCTCTTCGCCTCGAGCTATTGTTTGGACAGCTGTGATTGTGACAGTGTTAGCATTTGTCTGCATGCTCTTATCTTACGCTCAATATCCTAGTTATGAAGATGATTATTCTTTAATAGTTCATGTGCTTCCTCTTTCAAGTGGATTTAGCAATGCTTTTGGTATTAATGACCAAATGGCTTCTCTTTTATCTTACCCTGGTTTATACATCGCAAATGCATTATTTGTATATGGATATGGAAAACAACTCAGTGCTCTGGCGAAGTCTAGACTTCTACCTTCATTCTTTGGCTGGACGCTGAAAGGATCGAATATTCCTTACATGGCATTACTCCTTGGATCAATCATCGGATATGCTGTTTTAATTATATTATCTCAAGGTTTAGGCTATGATTATGATTCTGAGTTAACAAATGAGCTTTTTAATGCATCACTTATGGGAAGTTACTTTACTTTCGAAGTGATGTTTGCAAGTTTTCTAATGTTTCGATTTAAATATAAGAATATTGCAAGGTCTTATACAAGTCCTTTAGGCATATACGGTGCTATATATGGTATGTTAGGATTCGGTTTTCTCTTTGCCTCTGCTGTAGTATTTGCTAATGATGATTATCGAACTTTTCTATTTTTTATTGGATTTATTGTAATTTCTTCGATTTATTATTTTTTATATGCTAAGTATACTCAAATATTTTCAGAAGATGAACAAGCTGTAATGTTTACTGTCTATTTATTAAAAGGTAAGGAGTGTTAGAAATCTTCCTTTGTTTTCCATTCTTATCGCTTTCTCCTCTTTTTAGCCAATGAAAGAAAATTAAGTGGCAAGAAATTTGTCCATCCGCAAAAGCCGAAGAATCGAAGAAGTGCATTACATTCCAAAGTTCTCTCTGTCGCAGAAACGACTCCAATAAACGAGGATCTGGAACGAGGTAAATCTGGTTCACAACACAGACTAGGTACTCAAACTGGTTCTGATATGGCAGAGACTGAACGAGGATTGGAATGTTATCAAGAGTTATCAATGCCTGTAATTAAAACTGAAAAGATAATAGAAGAGCCAGATAATAGTGTTATAGATTGGGGATCCGCTAGTGCTTCCGTCAGCCAGAAAAAGAAGAATGTTCAATTTATCTTACCGAGTTAATTTTTATACCTCTCTCCTTCAAGTCCCCTCAACTCCTTTTTTTCATTTGTGTTTCTCTTTCTTTTGTAGTCTCTTTTGGTCTTTGTGATGATGATAGAATCAAGAAAATAGTGTTTTTCATTCTCTACCACGAAGAAGATTTGTCCACAAAGTGTTTAGATATTTCATATTTCCTCTTATACACCTCCACCTTACTAAACTTAATACAAAAAGCAAAAATTCTAAGACATTCTCTTTTAAATTACTCTTGTGTGTGGTGGAAACATCAAAGACGGTTACAATTTTAAATCGGCCGTTCGGCCATTCTTCATTAATTGATTCGCACAAATTCCACCTGTCTTTTTTCATCATTTCCCCTTGGGAGATGTATAACAGTCAGCCAGATGACAGCTATTATGAACGAAGAAGTCAAATATCAACAAATACAGACCATAATCGTACTGTGGAAGACGAATCTTTGAATCACAGCGCCTCAATTGATCTATTTTCGGATGTACGTTTCAACGCTTCGAAACGACATCTTTCGTTTCTTGCTTCTTATTGGGATATACAAAGTTTTGGTATTTGTGTAGCAGCAGCTAATATATTTATTGCTTGGGGTTCGGGATTTAGTAACGGATTCTGGGAATTTTTCTTCGCGACTACTTTAAGTGCTTTCTCATTCATAAATCTCTTCCTTTGTATTGCGGAAATCACAAGTATTGTACCGTTTGGTGGAGGAACATATGCCTTGGCAAGAGTTACAACGGGGCCGTATATAGGCTTCCTAGTGGGATGCTGTGAGTCGATAGGAAATATTGTCATGGCACTCGTTAATATGATGCCCTTGGGTACCACCATTACCTATATGTTTGGTGGTGATCCATACTACGAGCCTTTATATTGGTTTTTGATTTATGTGTTGGTGATAGCGATGGAATTCGCTGGTAGGAGGTTTTATTTTACTTTTTTAAGATGTGTAGCGTTTCTTTCTCTTGCAATCATAGTTTTATATTTGATAGTTTCTTTTCAAAGTGTAAAAGTTTCGCTATATATTCCAAATATTAATAGTTCATTTGGTAAAGGGATTGATGAATTTATGCCACTTTTGTATCCTTCGGGGTGGTGGTATTTAGGGGTTGATATATTACCGCTTATTAGTGACGAAGTTAAAGATGTAAGTCAAACTAACCATCTTGCCCTTCTCTAAACTCTTAACTCTCCTCTATGTAGGCAAAAGTGAACACTCCGCGTGCTATATTGGTGACAGTGGCTACAGTGACAGTGCTTGCTTTTGTTTGTATGATCTTTGCCTTTTGTCAGTATCCCAGTTATCAAGATGATTATAGTTTCCTCTTGCAATCATTACCTTTAAATAGTGGCTTCACTAATGCCTTTGGTATTAGCGATCAAATGGCTACGATATTATCTTATCCAGGATTGTATATCTCCAATGCTCTCTTCATTTACGGCTACGGTAAACAACTAAGTGCCCTGGCAAATTCGAGACTTTTCCCAGCTTGCTTTGGTTGGACTCTAACAAATTCTGCAATTCCTTATTTTGCCCTAGTAGTAGGATCATTGTTTGGTTATGTTGTATTAGTCATATTGAATAAAGGATATGGCTGTGATTATGACTCAGATGCTATTACTTACCTATTTAATGCCGCACTGATGGGCAGTTACTTCACATATGAGGTCATGTTTGCTAGCTTTATCATTTTCAGATATAAATATAGTACATTAACTAGATCATTTATCAACCCATTAGGAATATATGGAGCGGTCGGAGGCATGATAGGGTTTGGATTCCTATATGCATCAGTGATAGGATTTGAAGATGATCATTATCTTACCTTTTATCTTTTTATTGGATTTATTGTATTAGCATCATTGTATTATTACTTTTTTGCTCATTATCGTCAAACATTCTCAGAAGAAGAACAAACTGTAATGTTTCGTATTTATTTGATGAAAGGTAAGATATATTCATGAAAGTTTCTCTCAAGGAATTGTATTTTATGGGTCCCTCTTTCTTTACTAGAGAATCAACGAAAGTTTAAAGCTCGCCGATTTGTAAAAAGGCCGCAAGATGGTGCTAGAACTAGTGCTATTTTCACGCCACAAACATCAAAGACGTCTGCTCTCCTCTCTGAAAGGACTGTCACTAAGGAGAGCTCGAGGCAATTGAAAAAAGTCTATATTTCATCAGGGGAAAATAGAGATAATAACGATAGCAATCTTTTAGGAAGTGAGGTAAATCATCCTTCGGTGCCAATACCTGAAGAATATGATGATTCCTCTTACTTCGCTTCGTTTGTTGATTTACATAAGAGCTCTCGAGAAAATGAATAAAACAGTAAAAAAGATTGGATTTTAGCAATGTTTGATATATAATTCTGGCTTGACTTTGAAGAGTAGAGTTGGAGGAGTTATGAAGATTTATCAATTTGTTTTCCTTGGAAAAGTCTATTGTAAGTGATTATCTTCATATCTGCTCTTTTTTCTCTTTTGAACATTTGATCGTATTTTATTATTCATTTGTTTGATTTTGTATGTACTAGTATATAAATATTAGTTAGTTTTTTTGGACAATCAAAACCCTCTTAATGAATTTAAACAATTTGAAATAGTTGCTATCAATTTTAAATGTAAAAGAAGCTTTCATTCAACCCTTTACTATTTTAATTAACCCGCAACTGCCAACATGGCGATGCCAACATGGAGCTTTGAAGAATTGGTAGCAATTTCTCCCTTTTCTCAAGAGGAAAATCAAATAAGATATGCGGTATTTGGTGGTTCTGCTCGGAACTTTTTAGGAACAGCTCACAATAATCCTCTCACTGAATCCTTTGCTTATGTTGTTGAAATGATGGAATGGTTTTTCGAAGAAGAAAAAGCTCGAAAAGTTCTTTCTGCGGATCAATGGAATTGCATCTCTCAATATTTGTTTCGTTGCATATTCTCTTCCAACAACAAAGAACGAGATTCGAGAAGAAGTGCAGTGAAAGCGTTGATGTGGCATACTGATAATTGCAGTGAATTCTTCTATGCATCTCAGTTCATGGCAATGCTTGCTCAACACATTCTCAATCAGCACGAGTCATCTCTCAAGGAAGCATTGAGATCTATTGTCACGGCATCAGGTATTGGTTATTGTTTCGAATATCTTGATCACAAAGAGATGCTCCATGGTTCCCACAGCTTTAGAGTTCATGGCAAAGGACAAGGAACAGCTGGTTTTAATTGGAATCTTCCTCAGTTGAGACTTCAAAAGTTTCGTCGTGAAGAAGATATTGCAAGGCTGAGTGAAGGTGTTTATGGAATTCCTTATCGATCAAACTTCCCTCTTGTTGATGCTGTGATCCAACCCAATATCTTGATTAACTTTACCATCTCCAAGCTACATAAAGGTGCCAATGCTGAATTGGAGAGTTTACGTGGTTATCTCTTGGAAAAGGATCGGAAAAAGCACAAGTTCATTTGGATGGTTGAAGATGCAGAGATGTTTTGCAAACAAGATGGCCTTGGAGATATTACACAATACGCGATGTGCTATGCAGATTCAAATAGGTTAAATAATCTGATTTAACAACAGAAAAAGGAGAGCGTTGATTTTGTTAAATGGAATGTAAATTCTAAAATTAATGCACCCTTATCTTAAACTATAAACGGCTACGAGTATCTTCAATTCAATTTATGACCTTAACACACTCGCTTAAGTTTGAGGTGTCGTGTGTGCTTGCTTTGTTTCCATCAAAAGATGATTGTATTTTACTGTTCATTTGCTTGTTTATCGTTTGATTTTTGTATGTAGTATATAAATATATTAGTTAGTTTATTTCTTTTTTTAAAACTTTAATACACACTCTTAATGAATTTTGAACAAATTTGGAATAGTTGTAATGAAATGTAAAGAAAGTGATCGTGTAACTTCATGACCGCTGTTTCGTAAGAGAATTCCGAAAGGACAGACTTTCCCTCGTTGAGAGAGCTTTCGACTTCTCAAATCAGAAATTGGTGAAGAGTCCTTGCGATCAATCCAAATAATCATTCTAGGGACAGGTGAAGTGCTGTGGGTAATAATCACGTTCCAGTACAAGAGGATGTTAAATGACAGTGAAATAAATCTCCTTATCCAACTTCCAACTTAGACCAGCTTTTTCCAAAGTTTCAAAATGGTACTCTCGTATTTATTCATTGTTAAGTTTTTATGAGAAGATTCTTTTGATATTCTTTACTATCTCGAATCGACGTGGCTGCAAGGTAACAGTTGCTCCGAGATCAGTAATCAAACTCTTTAATTGTATAAAACAACCAAGCTTTGTTGAGCATGTTGCAATTAAACTATGAATTCAATATCACGAAAGGAATTCATGGAATCATAAATAAGTTAATAAACAAATCCATTATCAACGACATTATTCTGAAATTGTATTTTCTAAATTATGGACTACAGTACTAAAGCTCAGGATTGAATGGATATAAGGGGCGAGATAATCAAATCATTCGGTCCTTTGGTTCTATGCTTGAAGCGTAGATTGAGTGAATGGTCGGCCAGCTACGGAGTTAAGTCGTAGATGATCAACACTTTTGCGTAGTGTTGAACTTTGAACTAGACGTGGGATCGTACTTTAGTATCGAAATTGTGCGGTACTCCAACCATCTCCAAATAGAAGGTCGGAAAAGGAATTATTTAGTATCCAAATATAATACGTCGAAGCCCTGCTTCAATGAATCGAATAGTGAAAGAACTATAATAACGACGATCCAAAGAGTTTATGATCTTCGAAATGACGTTTCCATCACCTTCATCATCAACTTCTCTTAACTTCTCTTTACTATAAATACCATTCCTCAATAACTCATCTGCTAGGAATCCTATACCTTGACCATACAACAACTCTCGAAATTCACACTCAGCATTCGCTACCTCTATCTCTTGCTTATTCCCACATTCCCATACTACTGGAATGATCTTCTTCACTAGATCGAATTTATTCCCTCGAATGATTGGGATGTTCATTGGAACTCTAAACCCTGTCGGATTCGCTGTATTGTGATCTGCATACCAAAACCCGATCTCTCCTACCACCAACCTGAAGAACTGTCTTCGAATGCTCGCATCCTCCATCGGCAGTGATTCGTGAGGAGTCCGATCACTCAACCACACTAACTCTCCTGCTCCCAATCTCTTCGCTGGACCTCCTAACAACCCTCTCATACGCTCCAAACTACCGTGAGGTCCGATTATATCGCCAAACGTATCATGGATGCGACAGTTCCACACTGCTGTGGTGTCGCTGACGTTAGATGCGATGAAGATGCCTCCTACTAAGAACTCGTCGATCGCTCGACCTAAACCCCAAGGATGATACCAAGACAGGTCCGATCCGTATTTGCTCTTATCTGCTATCTCCTTTCGTCTCAAAGCTCCTGGACACTCCACATGTACTCCTCCTCGACGATGAGATGCTCCTGCCTCTGCTACTGGTCTCTCATCCACCGTCAAATAAGCGATGCGATTGCTGATGTCAGTATGATCGAAGCGTTCTCGAGGTTCTTCACCCCAGCCCAGATTATGAGTCTTCTGACCGGTGTTGTATTGCATGTCCACATAAGCTTTGATGTATCTCCGACAATTCTCTATCAGTGGCAGATACCCGTACAAGTACTCCGGTAATGACCCCTCTGGATCAAACAGGTCGAATGGCATCATGTTCACTGAGATTGGTTCTCCGGTCTCTGGCATCGCTCCCAAAGGAGGGAAAGCTTGATTCGTGTCAACGACAGCAAGAGGACAGTCATAATACATCTTTCGGGTGAATAGATTGTGCTTCCTCAAAGCTGTAGCAGTGGTAGGAGAGTCATAATATTCCTTTCGCGTGAAGAGATTAGTATCTCTTAAATCCGGGATTGGAGG
>VKHI01000044.1:19087-32316 GCA_015145745.1 Poterioochromonas sp. DS
GCACGAGTCATCTCTCAAGGAAGCATTGAGATCTATTGTCACGGCATCAGGTATTGGTTATTGTTTCGAATATCTTGGTCACAAAGAGATGCTCCATGGTTCCCACAGCTTTAGAGTTCATGGAAAAGGACAAGGAACAGCTGGTTTTAATTGGAATCTTCCTCAGTTGAGACTTCAAAAGTTTCGTCGTCAAGAAGATATTGCAAGGCTGAGTGAAGGTGTTTATGGAATTCCTTATCGATCAAACTTCCCTCTCGTTGATGCTGTGATCCAACCCAATATCTTGATTAACTTTACCATCGCCAAGCTACATAAAGGTGCCAATGCTGAATTGGAGAGTTTACGTGGTTATCTCTTGGAAAAGGATCGGGAAGAGCACAAGTTCATTTGGATGGTTGAAGATGCAGAGACGTTTTGCAAACAAGATGGCCTTGGAGATATTAAACAATACGCGATGTGCTATGCAGAAATAGTTAAATAATCTGATTTAACAACAGAAGCAGGAGAGCATTGATTTTGTTAAATACACGACTACATGTGGAGTATCTTCAATTCAATTCATGACCCTAACACTCGCTTAAGTTTGAGGTGTCGTGTGCTCGCTTTGTTTCCATCAAAAGATGTTTGTATTTTACTGTTCATTTGCTTGTTTAGCGTTTAATTTTTGTATGTAGTATATAAATATTAGTTAGTTTATTTTTTTAAACTCTAATACACACTCTTAATGAATTTGAACAAATTTGGAATAGTTGTAATTAAATATAAAAGTAAGTGATCGTGTTCCTTCACGACCCGCTGTATCGGTAGCTACCGACAACAGCCAACGAACACAAAACGAAACGTGAAACACCACGACTCCTTTCAAGCTCAATATTTGTGTTAATTCATATCAAATCTTAGGCTTTTGAATAATTTGAGAGGAATGAATTCATAATTATATAAAGGTTTCATTTTGTTTTATTTGGTAAATTTTATTGTTCTCTAATCATGTATAATCAACGACCATCAAACTATGATGATAGTCATTACGACGAGAAAAGTGAGATATCTTATTTGGATACTCCTTTTCAAAGAAACTATGAAGATTCGGCTTTAGTACACTCAGAGGTATCATCAAAGAAGGGAAATGCATACATAGCAAATTTTTGGGATGTATTCAGTTTTGGTATATGCGTTGCATCAGCGAATATTTTCATTGAATGGACTCTAAGTTTTGAAAATGGTTTTTGGGATTTTTTCTTTGCTTCGACTCTTAGCTCATCATCCTTTATTGCTTTGTATTTATGTGTTGCTGAGATGGTGAGTATTTTACCTTTTGCTGGTGGAACCTACGCTCTCGCGCGTGTTACAGCTGGACCGTATGTAGGATTTCTCGTGGGTTGCTGTGAGTCGATGGGCAATATTATTTTCGCGTTCATAGCGATGATGCCCTTGGGTACCACCATTACCTATATGTTTGGTGGTGATCCATACTACGAACCTTTATATTGGTTTTTGATTTATGTGTTGGTGATAGCGATGGAATTCGCTGGTAGGAGGTTTTATTTTACTTTTTTAAGATGTGTAGCGTTTCTTTGTATTGCTCTGTTAGTTCTTTATATTACCGTTTCAATACAAGATATAGATGTAGAGAAGTATATACCAAGTATTGTAGGAAATACCTACCGAGGAGGAATTACAGATGTTTTCCCTCTCCTTCCATCTGCAGGTTGGTGGTATTTTGGTATGGAGATTATGCCATTAATTAATGATGAAGTCGAAAATGTAAGTGTATATATCCGCTTTCTTTTACGGTGCCCTTTTCTGACTTCTCTTATTTATTAATAGGCGAAAGTTAATTCTCCAAAAGCAATAGTTTGGTCTGTTTTTATTGTTACAATCTTTTCTTTTGTTTGTATTGTCTTCGTTTACTCACAATATCCAAGTTACCAAGATGATTATTCTTCAATAGAACATATTCTTCCTTTGAATAGTGGCTTTACGAATTCTTTTGGTATAAGTGATCAACTGGCTACGATATTATCCTATCCTGCCTTGTATATCTCCAATGCTCTCTTTATATACGGGTATGGTAAACAACTCCGAGCATTAGCTAAATCGAGACTCCTTCCTTCCTATTTCAAACTCACTTTAACTGACTCTGCTATCCCATATGTTGCATTGATTATAGGATCTATTATAGGTTATATCATGCTTGTAGTGCTCACTAAGGGTTATGGTTATACCTATGATTCTCATTTAATTAATCAATTGTTTAATGCTGCAATGTTAGGAAGTTATTTCACTTTTATCATTATGTGTATTAGTTTTATTATTTTTCGATATAAATATAGTAATTTATCGCGTTCTTTTCGTAGTCCAGTCGGTATTTACGGTGCTATCTATGGTATATGTGGTTTTTGCTTTCTTTCTACCTCTATTATTGGGTTTACAGAGGATAATTATTATACATTATACTTCTTTATAGGATTTATTAGTATAATATCGATCTACTACTATTATTATGCCAGATATCATCAAGTATTTTCAGAAGAGGAACAATCAATTATGTTTATTGTATATTTAATGAAAGGTAAAGTTCCTTTAATGCTCTTCTTTAATGATTTTCTCATTATTTTGTTTCTTCCTTTTCTTTTATAGCCAATCAAAAGAAGCATCAAGCATTAAGAAATGTGAAAAGAAGTTATCGAAGTAAAGGAAAAAGCGTTCAAAGTTCATCAGTACCAGGAAGAAGAAGTGTATCAGAGAATCTATCCCCAAGAGATTCGATTTCAGTCTCTTCAAGAAACGTTGTTGTTGGCGATGAAAACAATGAAAATAGTATTCATTCAGTCGTTTATTCGGTTCATCGAAAACGAGTTAATCGCGTTCATGTTTGCCCTCCCTCTGATGATTCAGCTGACCCAAACCAACAAGAAAGATTTGACAACCTGGATCTCACTGCAAATGACTCAGCCATGGGAGGGAGCTGTCGGATTCCTGTTAGTGGTCGTGCCTCCCTCCCTGAACCAATAGTAGAAGAACCTGATTTCCTCCCAGATTGGATCTCAAGTCGCTTTGACATTGCATTAGCAAGAAGTGCAAGATCATCGAGAAAAAATATCGTGCTACCACATTTCTCTTCGAAGATTTCCTGTGAAAAGATTCAAGATATTACGACACCACCTCATGACGATACAGAAGAAGTATGAAGTTATTTATATTCTGTCGCCCCTCATCACCCTTTGATCATTGTAATTTAGTCATTTAATCGAATCATCATTGTTATGTTTTGATCAATGTATTTGTGTTAGTATCATTTGATTTGTTTTATTTTGTTTTCATGGGGATTTTTTGTGTTTCTATTTCTCTTTCTTTATTTCATCAGAGTGAAGACTTTTTCAGTGATGTGTTGTTACTGCCAATCGAAACGTTTTGTTTTATTGTTTGCGAAAGATTATTCATCTTATTCTCTTGGCGAGAGACTTGTCATAGTGTAGTCACCTTAGGAAAACTAAGAGTTTTTCAAAACTCAATGTCAATTTCTCTTGTTGAAGATACGTGAGGAAAATTGATGACCACAATTACTGGTAACAATATTGTAATTTTCTGAGAAGTAGGGTTGAACCCAAATTTGAGCTTATTAAAATATCGGTATTTCGATAAGTCATCTTTTGAAAGGATGATGTTTTTCAAAGAGAATTCTCATAAATAAAACAAGAGACAATAATGCTTTTTACTTTATCTCTACTTGTCTCGCTTTTATCAGTGGAGGCTTATTACTCCTCAAATGCTTGGCAGTCTTTATCTGACTACCCTGATGCGAGTGACTTCCCTGAAATTCCCTTACTCCAAAATCGACCTAACACTGCCATCGCCTTTACTGGAGGAGGATCTAGAGCATACGTGGCTTCAATTGGAATTCTAGCAGGCTTACAGCAATTAGATTTACTCAAGAATGTGAGATATGTTGGAGGAATCAGTGGAGGAGCCTGGGCTACCACAACTTACACGTATGCTCAAAACATCAAGGACGATGTTTTATTAGGTCCTGTTGTTAATCCTGACCAGATTTCGCAGTCCAATCTGAAAATTATGGACCCCAAGTGCGCACGTGGATTTGCCGCCGCTAATTTGACGTTGATTGCGTTGAACGCTTACAAAGAGAAGAAGGTGGATTCTATTGCCACTGCTTGGTGTTATGGGGTCTCCAAGACCTATTTAGAACCAGCTGGAATTGTACCTGGAAAGAAATTTTCCTGGGATGCGAGTACTGTAAAGGATATTGTAAAACGCAACCGCAAGCTATCCACCAGCGACTTCGTAGTTCCTAACCCTAACCGCCCTTTCTCAATCATCGGAACTACATTAGTCGGCCCTTCTGATGGAGCTCCTTATACCGCATCTTCTCAAAATTATACAATGATTGAGATTACTCCTTTATATGTTGGCCAGCTGAAGAAACTTGACGTCACCTATCAGTACCAACTCATTAAGCACACCAAGACAGTCAGTGGTGCTATTGAGCCATTTGCTTTCGCTGTTGATGGTGATGCGCCTTACTTTGGATTAGCCTCTAATCACAAAAATGCTCTCTTAAACGTCCCTGAGCCAACAGTCGGCTTAGACTTGCAATTTGCTGCTGGCGCAAGTGGTTATGCTCCTGGTGCCTTGATTGAGTCATTACGACCTCCAAACTTATCTGCACAAGGCTTACACTTTGACTATTGGAGCCCTTCCAACGAAGTTCCTCGTGTTGAAGATACTCTCTTCGCTGATGGAGGGTCTTATCAGAATATTCCTCTCATCTCTTTTATTCAGCGTCGTGTATCCAAGATTGTCTTGTTCTTTGTCTCTTCCACTCCTCTTAAGCCTGCTGACAAATATAATCCTTACACTGATCCTTTTACCGGCGCTGAAATTACTGATTGCTTAACTGCTTTCTTTGGTATCTTAACCCCGGACCAGGCGAATTGGGAGGATCGATCATACCAATATGAGAAAGATCAAGTTTTTGCCCGAGAGGATTATCCACGTGTTGTCTCTGCTCTTCAGAAAGCTCAAGCTGATGGTAATGGTATTATTGCTACTCTTACCTTAACAACAATTGAGAACACTTGGTGGGGTATCCCAGCTGGTTTGACCTTTGAGATTACTTTCTCTTATCTTGGACGATTGAAGAACTGGGAATCAAAATTATCCTCTGAGATGCATTCTTTATTAGTCCCTGCTGAAGGTTCAGAAGATCTCAGTCAGGATATTCAAGATGGTCCTTACGCCAAGTTCCCTCATTATGCTACAATCGGAGGAGATGTCTCTTACGATCGTGCTAATGTATTAGCTGATCTCACTGGATGGAGTATCTTACAGAATGCTGATACCTTCCGCAAGGTATTGAGTTAAAGAAAGGAAGTAATATCTATCTATGATGGTATATAAAATCACATGCAATTTCTGTGATTTCTGATTCTTAAGTTTAGTAGTAATATATATGAGCAAGTAGTATAGCTAGTATTTTTGCACGTTATATCAATAGGAAGTAATCACGGGGCATTTATCGTACTTGTTTTTTTCTTCTTTTGATTTTCACTCAACTCTCTTTCATTCCTCTTCAATGAAATTTCAAGTTTGTAGTGATTTTGGGAAAAGCGATGGTTGCCACGAGTAGTGTTAAGGTAGTGTAAAATAATAAAAAGTGTAAACAGAGAGCTATTCTTATGTTCTTCTGTTGTTCCTCGCATTATCTCCTAATTTGAGGGGCGAAGAGGTTAAAGTGCTATTTTTAGCATCTATAGGATGGTTGGTCAGGCAAAGTTGTCAAGTGTTGAGTACAATTCATTGCATGATTTTTATAATGCAACGAATGGTACCTATTGGAGATGGCATAACATCTCGTTAAACTCTCAACCTTGGAACTTCTCCATACCAAAAGTCAATCCTTGTACTGACTCATGGCAAGGATTGTATTGTTCTTGTAGTCTTACAGTTTGTTCGGTTACAGAACTTGTTTTGGAGCATCATAATTTATCTGGATATCTTCCAGAATCCATTAAAAACTTTCAACAACTATCCATCTTAAACCTCCATGGTAATCAAATTCAAGGAACACTACCTTATGGTATAGGGAATTTAACATCATTAATAGATTTAGATTTAAGTTCAAATAATTTCACAGGTAAAATACCTGTTAGTATAGGTAATTTAATGAATTTAATTGAATTAAATTTAAATTATAATTATTTCACATTTTTTCCAACAAGTTTATATAATTTAAAAAATTTAAAAATATTAAGTATAGCCTATAATAATCTTCATAATGATATTTCCGATGCTATAGGTAATTTAATTAATTTAGAAGTTCTTTTTCTTAGATATAATACATTATATTCTACCATACCTGTTGGGATTGGTAATTTAACGAATTTAAGAATTTTTGATTTTCGTAATAGCATATTAGTTGGCACAATACCAAGGCAGTTATATCAATGCCAACAATTAACAAGTATAAACGTTCATGCGAATCGTTTAAGTGGAACTATTCATCCTGATATCGGGAACCTTATTAATATTGCTTCTTTTGATGTTGGTTATAATCGTCTTTTTGGATCCATTCCACCTACTATTAGTGGAATGAAGAATCTTCAAGCTTTAATATTAAATGATAATTTTTTCTCTCAAACGATTCCATCTACGATTACTCAATTAACATTACTACGTGATTTTATTCTTGAAAGTAATTTTTTCACAGGTGATGCAAGTGTTTTCTCGAATATGACAACAATTGAAAATTTTTATCTTGCATCGAATTATTTTAACTCGAATTTTACTATTTACTGCCCTAATTCCTTTAATCGTACAGTATATTTTGGTATTTCGAATAATTTAATGACTGGTAGCATTCCATGGGGTGCCAACTGGGGTCGCGCATTTGTTGTCTATGAGGTTGATAGTAATTATTTTACTGGTCAATTACCAAAGAATTATGAACAATTAGAAAGACTTTATTATTTTGTAGTTCAAGATAATTATCTTTCAGGAACAGTTCCTAATACCTTTATGCAGAATAGTAATAACACTTATTTCATTGCTCTCGCGACAAATTTACTTACTGGTAGATTACCGGAGTTTTATGGGAATCACACAGGTTTAAGTCAGTTATTACTGTATGAAAATCAGTTTACTGGTAATATACCAATTTCTTATCGTCATTTAACTCGTCTAGTTGTATTAGATGTTAGTTATAATCAATTAACTGGTACTGTGCCACCATTAGTGAATGAATTACAGTTTTTAGAAGAATTATTCATCGAAAATAATCAATTAGTCGGGAATTTACAAAGTTTTCTAAATATTAGTTCAGTTCTTCGATTAGTAAATATTGATATTAGTGATAATCAGTTTACTGGTTCATTACCTGGTACTCTTTTCTATTATACACTCGCTTTACAATCCTTTGCTGCCTGTAGAAATTGTTTAGATGGATCCATACCATCTTCAATATGTTCGTTGAATAATTTAGAATCATTATCGTTAGATGGATTAACAACTTCGAATAATTGTAAAAGTCTTATCTTTGGAGATAATCCTTATTTCAATGGATTTGTTGCATCTCATTATATCTCAGGGACGATTCCTTCATGTTTATATGAAATCCCTTCTCTGCAACTCCTTCATATTTCCGGAAATAGCTTAACGGGTTCGATTCCAACAGGTTTAAATTTATCGGAAATATTAACTGATTTATCATTATCACATAATGCATTACAAGGAACTATACCAGAAGAAATACAAGAAAGACAATGGATGAATTTAGATTTATCTTATAATAAATTAACAGGAACTTTATCCAATTCCTTTGCTTCCATTCCTTCCAATGGTGAATTAAAATTACAGGTAAATCGTCTTTCTGGAAGTATTCCATCAAATCTTTACTCAGCTGGAATAAATGTATCAACGAATATTTTAAATGGTAATATTTTTGAATGTGATGCATTAAAGACTGATATACCGAAGAATGATCCAAATTATGAAAAATATTCTTGTGCTACTGATAATGTTGATTATGTATTATATGCATGGATTGCTGGTATGATTGCAATACCTTTCTTCCTCCTCTTGCTTCTGCGATGTACAATAAAGATATTTCAGTTTTCACAACAAAGATTTTTATATGTTTATGATAAACTGAAAATTTGGCGAGATGCATTAATAAATAATAATGAAAGAGAACATATTATTCGATTATCATTATATTTCCAACAAATGAGAATTATATCATTTTATTTAACCATTTATTCAATTATTATATTAATTCCAACATATACAATATTAAAGTTCTATAGTGCATCTTACAGTCTAGAGTATACTTGGTCCATATCAGGTATATTAAATTCTGGTAAATCTGCTGCCTTTGTTACATTTGTTATTTTATTATTATTTTCTTCTTTTTATTTTTTTCTTCTTATGAATGTGTTGAAAACAATTCGATTTGATTCTTCTTCAAGTCAAACAAGAAGAGAATCAATCGATCCAGGTGATCCTAAAACAATAATAAAGAAAGATGAAATACCTAAAAGTGATCGAATACGTGTTTATCTACTTGTATGCTTTCTTAATTTAATTATTATGGGTTTTGTTGATTTTTCATATGTTTATATTGTATTAAATTATCGTATCACCATTGTAACCATTGCAGCATTAGGATTAGCATTATTTCGATTATTTACTAATAATATTATCTGTTGGTCAGCATTACCACTTTCTTATCAATTGTTAATGAAAATTAAATGCAAATGGTGTTGTTTTACCTCTTCTTCGACTTCATCAACGAATCGAAAGACATCAGAAAGAACTATATTATTACATCAATTAACTCCAGATACTTACACCTCATCAGATATAAGCTTTCTCGAAAACTTGGTATTATTTAATAATATTATTATCCCAATATTAGCAATTATATTCATATTACCTGATTGTTTTTATAATGCATTATTTGCACCAGATAATATACAATCATCCTATTCTTACGATTCTTGTTATCAATATTTTGCTGTGTTATCTGTTGGTCATTCATGTTTATCCTATACAGAGAGTACCAATTATTCACCACCTTTTATCTACAGCTATCAATGTAGTTCAAAAATTGTTGCTAATTACGTACCAGTGTATATTATCATGTTTATATTAGCTGGTATGATAATACCTTTCATTAAAATATCACTAAAATTAATCTATAATTATTTAAAAGAGAAAAAAGAGAATAACAATAATACAAAGAACATTATTAAGATGATTGAATGGTTCTTACCTAATTATTTTCAACCTTTTCAAAGTGATATAGTTACTGCATTAAGTGATGTTAATACTGCTCCTTCCATCTATTATAAAGATTCTATTGCTCCTAATAATAGAACCATCTTTATTGGAAATAACCAGAAAAAACGTTTATTCTCTAAACTTACCATGACAATACAGATTAACTCTTATTTCACGATTTTAATGTGTTTTGGTGCATTATTCCCACCTTTAGTTGTCATTGCATCCATGTCTATTTATAGTATTACTTTCTTTGAAGAATTATGGATAGGATGGATCTTGACAGAGTCAAGAAAACTAGGCTTAGGATATGGATGGTATGAAGAACAGATTGAAAGAGAATGTATTGGAGTTGAAAGAAGTACTAATTTAACCATTTGGTCAACATTAATTGTATCTTGTGGGTTATATAGCTATATAATCTTTGATACAATGGGCGACACGGTTGGTTGGCAAGCTGCTTTACCTCTGACCATGTTGTTGCTTTTGTTTCCTTTATTATTGTTTCTTATTGTCAAAATTAAAGAGGAGATTAATAGAGGAGGAAGAGATTGGCTTAATAAAGTAAGAGAAGAGAGTGAGAATGAGAATAAAGCAAAGGTATTAGCGAGAAATAACGATGAATTATCAGCTGTAGAAGATGGTTCTTCAGAAGGAAGAATATCACGTATAGAGTTAGTCACAAACCCAATTTTTAATCAGCCACATTCTGTTAGTAGTAATATAGGTAAAGATATAGATAAAGTTATAGATATAGATAAGAATAAAGATTTGTTAGGATCAATTTAGTTGTATTTAGTTTTCCATTCAACTGTTTTCTTCTCCCTTTCTGATGGTCTTTTCTTTGGTTTATTTTGTTCTTGTTCGTTTCGCGGTCATGTTTGTCGAACTTTCTCCGTTCCTTCTCATCCTTTGAAGGATTTGTCGCGATTTATCGGAGACATACAACAAGGAGAATTTTGTTTGAAGAAGGAAAAGGAATTTATTCCTTCCTTCCTTCCTTCCTTCCTTCCTTTCATTGCATTGTTTTTGATTTCTTTTTCTTATTTTCTTTATAGGCACTTATAGTGTTTTTTGTTAGTTATTCTGACAGTGAATGCTTTGCTATGGACTGGGCCTCTTTCTGTTATTCAATAATTTCTCTCTGTTTCTAGTAGAATTAGTTTTAGCTTTCATATTATTCACTCCTTTAACAAATTAATCAATAAATTATCATAAATTAACTTTTTTCTTGAATTTTGTTTAAAATGGGAGCTTCAACATTTGTTCGCGAGTTCGTTCCGCGAGTTCGTTCCAGTTATAGTCCTAATTTGGCTATGGCATATGATTAATTGATTTTTTTTTACTAGAGGAATCTGAAGCCACAACAGCTTGACTATTCAGAGCTACATTAATTTTTATTTCAAGGGTTGAGTAATTAGTCATCTGCCTACCTTGCATGGGGAGGAACAGGCTTCCTCTCTGGTATTGAAAGCTAATTCTGGTCAAGCATTATCTTTATTAGATTGAGATAGAATATCATCAGAATGATTTGGGACTGATTTGTGTGATGGCTTTAATATTTACAAATAAAAAAAAAAAAAAAAAAAAAAAAAACAATAATTATTATCTCTGAATAATATTTCCCTTCTTTGCTTCTCAAATTCAATTTCACAATAAAAAGTAAAAGAAAGAAAAGAAAAAATATAATATAATTTGATTTCATTTGAAAGTGAAAGCACTTCCAATCAATACTTTCGTTCCCCCCCTTTACAAATTCACTTTCTTCTCACATCAGACATGCTATTGTTAGTATAAAAACAAACAAATGATTCTATTTATACTATACTTCAATTGATCTTTCTTTAGTATTTAATACATTTAAAATAAATGAAATAATTCGATGATTTTCATCTAATTGCATTGTTAATACTGTATCTAAGGTATATTCAAATGGTTTGCGTAATATTTGTAATGTTGGACCTGCATTCTGTAGTTCGTTTGAACAAACATGTTGCGATCCATTTGTCTCTCCACCATCAGTAATAGTTCGTTGTTGATGGTGCTGCTGAGGACGAGAATGGGAATTCATCACCTCATATAACATCGTTCCTGTCATTTCTGAATGAAGAATAATTCGACTACCTGATATATTTAATGTTTGACATACTTTAACATCAGTTAAACGAAAGAAAGAATCAGGCATCATTAAATAATTTAATCCAAGCATTTGAACAAATTGATCTTGTCCTTGTATTACCTTCATACGATATAATTTTATTTCTAAATTTTCTGGTATTTCTTCAAGTGCTTCAAAGTGAGGTACAGCAAATTCTTTTAAAAATTGACTTAATAAAGAAGAATCATGACTATTTACAACATTATTAAACATGGTAGCATATTTTCTTCGAATATCACGACGAAAGATACGAATTAAAGGATTAAAAGCAGGATTAGTAGATCCTCTTTTCTTAGACTTTTTCTTCTTTTTCTTTTTCTTTCGAGGTACTAATGCAACTGGTTGTATTATGATATTACCACTACCACCTTCACCTTCACCTTCTGTAGGAGAAGAAGGCTCAGAGTCATCATCATCATCACCATCATCTTCTAATAATTCCAAAAGAAGGTCATCTATCTCTTGAAAATTATTTTCTGTCAGTGAAGTAATATCATTTAGATCATTCATATGAAATCCAAATCGTTCATCATCATCAAGTTTCATCATTTCTCTTTCTCAGAAGGTCATTTCACTTTTGCCTTTAAATATGAGACAGCATAAACTAGACATTCCTTCACTACATTTTCTACGTTACGAAGGACCATCTTCTTCATTCACAACACAGTCGAAAAGGGAAAGGATTGATCATCATCTGATAGACACACCCTTCTGTATCAACTGCCACGAGAGCGACGCCTAATTTTGAGAAAGGTCGTCAATACGAAATGTATACATATTTATGTCTGTAGGTTTATGAACATACATATAAGTAGTCGGAGTAGGGCCAGTGCTTTTCAAGATTCTGCCGTGTTTAAAAATCGTGCCGCAATTTGAGTGATCGCAGACCACGATTTGAAACACACTTGGATATAATGAAAAGTCTTTTAACAGTGTTGAATTCAATGTAATTTTTGTTTGTTTTGCAATTTACTTTTATCTATCTGATTGAATAAGGGAAAGCTTTATAGATATTACTTTTTACATAAATACATACACCCTAATAACAGTCAATGAAAATTCTCACAGACTCAACTCGAAGTATTTTACTTATTATGTTGAGATCATAATGAAAATAGATTAAAAAACAAAAGTGCAAAAGAAAAAAGAAATGAAATGATACTTAATAAGACAGCGAAAGCACTTTCAATTCATCCTACTCTGATAGCCTTACTCGCACTTCAATTCAATGAAATAAAGATAACAATAATTGGTTCGAATCAATCAAGATATCTTTCTTTAGTATTTTGTACATTTAATGTAAATGAAATAAAACGATGGTCAGAATCTAATTGTATCGTTATTATTAAATCTAGGCTATATTCGTATGGTTTATTTAGTAGTTGTAATGAGTTTGATGGATGAATATCTTTCTGATAATACTGTGATTCTTTCATCTCTTCACCATTCATAAGAGTTTTATGATGATTCGATTTTTTAACCTCAAATAACATCGTTCCTAACATTGAAGCGCGAAGAACAACACGACTACCTGATGCATTGAGTTTTTGACAGACTTTCACATCCGACAAACTGAAAATTCCATCAGGCATCATAGCAAAGTTATATCCAATCACTTCAACAAATTGATCTTGTCCTTGAATAATTTTCATTCGATGTAATTTCAGATCTAAATCTTCTGGTATTTCTTCATGTGCTTCAAAGTGAGGGACAGCAAATTCTTTTAAAAATTGACTTAATAACAATGAGTCACGACTATTCATTACATTACTAA
>VKHI01000044.1:32416-108566 GCA_015145745.1 Poterioochromonas sp. DS
TTCAAAGTGAGGGACAGCAAATTCTTTTAAAAATTGACTTAATAACAATGAGTCACGACTATTCATTACATTACTAAGCATTAAAGCATATTTTCTTCGGATATCACGACGAAAGATACGAATTTGTGGATTGAAAGCAGAATTATTTGAAGGTCGTTTTGTACTTTTTCTTTTTCTTTTAGGAGGTAATGTGACAGATAAATCATTTGTGTCAACGTTGGAGAGAGTCGAACGACTACTCGGTTCTGATCCATCTTGTAATAATTCTGAAAGGAGATCATCCAGTTCTAGAGAATAAGCTTCAGATGCATCAGCAAAGGACGTATCAACACTTGTTGATCCAGAGAATTCATCAAATTCCATCATCTCCATTTCTCAAGCTGTTCAAACTGCTTTTATAATCGAATGATCACCAAAACGAACTATACGTCAATCCTTTCTCGTGGTTTCTACTTATTTTTGAACATCTTCATGTAGGTTAACATCTTCTCACTCACACACCGTTCAGCATGACTCAAACTCAAAGGCTTGCTTTTCGGGTGACGCCTTGATTTGAAAAACCCTCTCACACTTTCAGACTGTTAGAAGAGAACACTTTGATAAGGTTTGAAGAATTGAAGTGAGAAGTACTTCTCTCATACTCTCCTTTTTGATGTCATGTAAATTAGAAATTAGCTTTTACGTTACAGTTCAATGATGCTTTGTTTATTGTCGTAAGACCCAATAGCAACGCGAGATTAAATAATATTCATAACATTAAAGTTGGCCATAATATCAGATCGGTACGAAATAAAAAAGAACTCATAAAGGCAAAGCAAACATCAAGTATCAGCTTAATCATCCTCACCATCTTCGGTGCCTTCATCATTATAGTTGTCATCCAACTGCTCGTCATTTTCTTCCTCATCGCTGTGAAAATCACTGTCATTTTCTTCCTCATCGCTGTGAAAATCACTGTCTGCTGGTGCTTCCTCTTCCGGCTCTTCATCAATATATTCCAAAATAACATTTCGCTCCCTTAATTCTTTGGGAACGACAATATGAAAACAACCAGTGACAGTTACTTTCTTCAAAGACAAAGAATGAACAAGATTCGTTAAATCAACATTATCATCATTGATAATCGTTAAATCAGTTAAAGAAGGAAGAATTGGAGCACAAAAATTTTCTGATTGTTGAATGATTAAAGATTTAATGTTATTACAATAATTTAAATCAGAATAATCCATCTCAAAATTAGAAAATTCATCATGAAGTATTAAATGAATTTTTTCATATTTTTTTAACATAGGAAAGAATTCTGGATGTTCTTGTAAATAAGATGCACCAGGCCATTTTAAAGAATAAGCAGGAATGGAAAGAAACCATTTAATATCTTTCTTAGACAAACGACCATCTGATCTCCATCCTTTCATTTTCTTGAAATAACCACTTTCATGGTACAATTTTTCGAAATCTATATGCAAGTTTAACTGCTGAGTCGGGTCCGATAATTTTGAGACAACTGGTGGTAAGTTTCGATCTTTCAATTTGTTGAACGAGACATAGACTTGGATAGTCTTGTACTTTAAATCTTCATAACCAGCCTTCGTTGTATCCATAAGGTACTTCCAAGCAACATTTTGACAATAAGATTTGATAATTAGAAGGACTTCTTGGGGTAATTGTTGAATCATATCTTTTCGGACAATGGAATGGAGCACAGATCTTTTTGTGCATGCGGAAAAAGTCTACTTTTTGAAAAACTGACTTTTTAAAAAGTGCTTATTTGTGCGAAAAAGTGCTTATTGGACAGCTCATAAATTATTGTCGAAATCATGCAAGTCTGTAGCGAGGGACAATCTCGATTTAAGATTGTATTGTACTTATATCGTTAGATAGTGCGAAAAAATAAAGCTCAGTTGTCTGAAGGTAAAAGCTCGATGAGAAAACTGCTCGGATTGGGATGAAAACTACATCAGGTGACATATTGAATTTCTTGTTTATCACACATAAGGACGACATTTCGCAAAGTTTGGTTTGGTATACATTCTAATAAGACGATTTTAATCCATGCTCGACAAGTTTTTTACTTGGGGCGCTGCTCAAATTCGTTTTTATATCAGGTAAATATTGCTCAATTTCTCTCGCGAGAACCTTGATGTAGTGATCAGTTTGCTCGTAAATTAGTTTCAATTTTCGTTTAAAAGCATTGATTTCCTGAATGGAGCCAATAACCAACACAAGTTGAAAATGTGGTTGCTTTAGTGCATAAGCTACACAACCTTCAGAGTCTACAAAAACTAAATGCCTTATGGAGATAACTCATCCAGCAATCGCTTATTTGAACATGTAAACTTACTATCCTTGTTTCAAAGTGTGTCCTCATTATGAAGCCGCACACTGCATGGTGTGCAGCCGCAAGGACGTAGCCTTTTTTGTTTTTACAGCAGTAACGCCTTATTTTACGGTTTTGAGGCTTCTACTGCTGGCAAGAATTCAATCTAATTTCCTCACAATATATGGCATAAAAGTTTGATTAATTTTAAAGAACAATTATTTTCAAGCGAGGAACATTCTTCAAGCTCTCACAATTCTTCATTGTCAGCCCTGAACAGTACTTAATTGTCACGATTGAGACTGAAGCTAAACTGCTAACATCCTGAAGACACGAACAATTGTTCACTTCAACAAATCTATTTGCCCCCAAGCCTTTCACCGTCTGAAGGAAATTGCAGCTCATTATTCGAACTGTTGGAATATGTCCGATTCCCTCTAATTTCATTACAAGTAATGAATCTAGTGTCAGAGAAAGTAAATGCTGTAATAACACTCCCTGACCGGCATTGATAAATTTAGCAAATACTTCACTTCTTCCTACATGTAAATGTTGTATGGAAGAAGAAAAGGCTGATAAACTCGTGATAGTAAGACAATTACCGTCTAAAGACAATCGTCTATTGTTTAGAAATGCTATTGACTCATCATTAATCTTGATTTCATCTTGTAGAGAAAGGAATAAATCTGATACTTCACCTAATTGACTAAATCCAGATCTACCTGAATTGATAATCCTGACGTTCTTGACAGTCTTTAATGGGCCTACAGAGTTTACTTTCGTACACCAATTAAGAACAACTGATTTAGCAAATCTTAAAACATTTACATCTTCAATATCACATTCTATCAGAGTAACATGTGGGATATGAAGTAAACTCTCAAAACCAGAGGAGATATCAGATAAAGACAAGCGATGATGATTACCTAAACATGAAATATCTTTAATCTTAGAACATGCATACAATGTAAGGTCATATATTCCTTTAAGAGGACTAATATCAAAGACGTTTGGACAGTTGGTAAGTTCGAATTTTCTGATTGATCGAAAGTTGGTAACATCAGTTAATCCTGGACATCCACTCAGTCTCAGCTCTTTTTGATGGGAGAGAACTGTGAAATCTGTTATCTCTTCACATACAGACAGGCTAAGACAAGATATATCCTTTAGTGCTGTGATATCTTTCACCTTTAAGTGGTTTATAGTTAGTGATGATAAATGTGAAAATGCTCGAAGATCAATAATCGATGTATCGACTTTACTGACATCTTCATAAGGGTTAACGTATAAGTGAAGGTCTTCCAGGTTTGGAAAAGGTGGGATTTCAACCGCTCCTCCTGAAAAGAAGTCACATTTGATCGATTTGTAGTTATTCCAATAATGGAAAGGTAACTTTGCATTCTCTCCATAGACTTTGTAGATTGGTAAATCTTTGGGAATAAGATTTGATAATAAGGTCTTGGATGTCGCTCGAACTGTATCACTATACCTTATACAAATTTGATTCCATCCGTTCTCAACTTTGCTTAATAAGAGGAGTCTGAATTTGGGTTCGGTAGCATACAGAAAACTTCTTTCCTTATTCAATTTGAATAAAATTGTCTTTCTTTTCAATTCACCGAAGAGTATTTTCGATGAATTAAGGAAATAATGATAATCATCATTGGATAAGAACGTTTGGATCTGTTGGAAAATGTCTTGGGGTAGAATATCAATCATCATTGTCATTGTGCTGTCCAAGCCTCCAAAATATGAAAGCCCTATAAGGTTTTCAAGTTTTAGTGAGTCGAGGCGAGGTTATTGTTTTACGCTGATATCTTTATGAGGCTGTAATAAATTAGATATATTCTAATGGACTCGTTGGCAAAGCCTCCCACTTATTCTACACCTCATAAGTCATTTCACAACGTCGGACTAGGATTAGGCGGTTTTATACCCTTTCCGTAAATTTATTCTAAGGGATTACCCTTCATAGAGTGTTCAAAGCTTGGTCTTTTGTTCGAGGAATGATTCATAGGGACAGTTGGATAACTGAAATTGCATAAAGCAAACAAGCCGATTTCTAATAGTAAACCGTCGATCTTGTTTTTTTGTCTCGTTTTCATTCTAATACCGAGTACTACAGTTTTATGAAAGACTGAGAAAGATTTGATTTATCTGTTCTTTATATTACATGTTTGTCTTTACATTAATCTTGCGAGGAAGAGATTAGTATCTTTCTTATTTTCTATCATAGCACGAAAGAAGTAACTTCAAGCTTAATATCCTGTGTTCAAAGTGTTCCAAAAATGTAGTTTATAACGACATTGAACGGGTACAGTGAAAGGCGCAGTCTTTAAACTCATCTTTCAAGTTTGGTTCATCTCTTGACTTGCGTTTGGATTTGTCCTTTAGATTTATCTGACAAAGCAGCTCTCATCCGAATCGATTTTTGATTGTAAACTTGTTTGCTTCTTCTCTTCTTTGTCTCTTGTCTCGTTTTCGGATTGGAATCGTCCATCTTTTCTGTTTCAATGTCAAAATTTCAATTGAATTATATAAATGAAAAGAAGTTGTTTGTTGTTGTTATGTTGGTTGTTCAGGAAGCATGAGAGAATGAGGTTTAGGAGAGAAAACTGGGGAAAGACTTTCAGGTTCTGTATTGTGCATGTTTTGTTATTTTTGTTTGAAAAGAAGAGATAATGTTGGTTTTGTCAATTATTTGTATATTCTTGTCCTTTCTCCCAACGAATGAGTCTTTATTTCGAAAATCTACAACAAAGATTCGAAACTTTCATTTATTAAGAATGAATTCAATCGTAACAAAGCAACTAGAACAACAGACATTTGAAGTACAAGGAGTGCATTGCACTTCTTGCATCCAAAAGATCAATTCTATCCTTAAGGAAATTGACCAAACTGCTATAATCGAAGGGTTAAATCCGACCATACTCCGATTATCATCAAATGCCTCCTCAAATGAACTCAATCAGCTTTTCCTCAATACAACGCGCTACTCTATCCATCCTATGTCAGTAACGAGCCCTAAAAATCATTTGCCTAAGACAAACAAAGGTTATTTGTCACTTGGACTTCTTTATTTACTCATTTCCCTTCTATCACTGTTTCATCCTCGCTTTCTCTCCTTTGCCTCTGTCAATCATAATAACAGAACGATGCGATCTTACCTGCATTACTTTATGGGATATTTCTATTTAATCTTCGGATCTTTCAAGGTATCTAATTATTCTAAGTTTATTACTTTTTATCCCCGATACAATGATGTAGCACGAAGATTTTCATGGTATAATCGATTATATCCTTTTCTTGAGATAATAGTAGCTCTTTACCTCCTTTTTATCCGCTTTTTCATACAACAATCAAATAGTTTTGATAATCTATTTTCTATTGTTGTTTCATTAATTTCCTCTTTTTCCTCCATTAGTATTGCTCGATTTCTTCTCCAACGAAATAACAACAAGAACACTGATGTGGCAGTTTGTGCATGTCTTGGTACAGTAATTTCCTTACCTGTGACTTGGATAACCTTTGGTGAAGATTTTTTAATGTTATTAATGTCTTTATTCTGTCTGGTACGAAGATAAAACGACCAAAATAGTAGTTTTCTATAAATTTACACTTCTACCACAGAGAGAAAACAATCTGTGTCCTCATTCTGAGTAAAGGAATTGCTTAAAGAATCTTCTAGATGTTTTTGGTTATCCTAGAAAATAAAACATACAGGAATACAAGTCAATTGAACCTTATTGTGTTACAGTTCATAAATTAATAGCAAAAGAACGAAACCTTTTGAGTTATATTCGATTTGTCTTCTATTAGAGTAAAATATGGGAAAAGATTATTATAAGATTTTAGGTGTGGAGAAGAATGCTTCACAAGAAGAGATAAAGAAAGCATATAGAAAATTAGCATTAAAATGGCATCCAGATCGTTGTCCACCAGATAAAAAAGATGAAGCACAAAAGAAATTTCAAGATATTGGTGAAGCTTTTGAAATTTTATCTGATCCTGAAAAGAAACGTATTTATGATCAAGTTGGTGAAGAAGGTTTGAAAGGAGGTTTCCCTGGTGGAGGTGATGGTGAAGGAGCTAGTGGACCTGGAGGTGCTCAATTCCATTTCTCAGGAATGCCAGGTGGAGGTAGAGCATTCCACTTCTCAAATCCTGAAGATATTTTCAAAACATTCTTTGGGACGGGAAATCCTTTCGAGGCTGAGGGAGGCGGAGGATCTGACTTCGGAGGAGGAGGATTTAATCCATTCATGGGTATGGGTGGTATGCCTGGCATGAGAATGGGTGGAATGGGAGGTATGCCTGGTGGTATGGGTGGTATGGGTGGAATGCCTGGTATGGGAGGATCTAGTGGACGACATTCTGCTGCACCAGCAAAGAAAGCAGATCCTGTTCAACATGATTTGAAAGTTTCACTAGAAGATTTATATACTGGAACAACAAAAAGAGTTCGTATCACTAAGAAGATCGCTGATGCAAGTGGATCTGTTGTCCCTGTAACAGTGGAGAAAGAAATACAAGTAAAACCTGGATGGAAGAATGGTACAAAGATAACATTTGAACGTGAAGGTGATGAATTACCTGGAATAATTCCTGCTGATATAATATTTGTAATACAAGCGAAACCACATGAAAGATTTGAACGTGATGGTGATAATCTTATTTATCATTGTCCTGTTACTTTATATGAAGCTTTATGTGGTGTAAGAACAACTGTTCAACATCTTGATGGTCGTGTTCTAAATATTGATGTAAAACATGTCACACCTGATACAGTAAAGATTATACCAGCAGAGGGTATGCCTAATAGTAAGACAAAGACGAAAGGTGATTTAAGAGTAAAATTTAGAATTATCTTTCCTGATCTATCAGAATCAGAAAGACAACAGATTGGTGGGTTATTAAAACATCATCATGATCGTCATCATAGAAAATAAACGAATTCTTTGTATCCCTATCATCGGATTTGATAGTTAGAGAGTTAGGAACAACGCAACAGACAGACTAATACTATCTATTTCAAACTTTCAATTCTTCTTTGTTCTTCTCATTCTCCTTTATCGACTCCTCATTATTTCATAGAGAGTGTCTTCTTCTTCCTTGTTCTAAATTATTCATAGCTTGTGTGAACATCCTCTTCTTCTTTTTTTTTTCGATTCTTTGTAAATACTAATACATATACATCTTCAACTATTCTTATGATCCATTCAAACAGCGGTCGACCTTGATGCGATAACAAGATACATGTCACTCGTAGCACTTTCAGAAGAGATGTTTTGAAATGTAAAGTCCCTATGATCTATGACTCTTACTGTATGATCTTGACTAAGAGAATCGAAGAACTGCTCTTCTTCTCTTTCATGTCTCTTCTTATAAGAGAAGATGATCACATCATAAGACAAGTGACGGAGGAAATGAAGAAAGGAAGAATGATTCTTTGACTCATATAATAGATCAGAGCATAGTAAGACATCCCATTTCTTTGGTATTGTATTTCCTTCACTGTCAGTCATCGAGGTAAGCGGGGTTGGGAGAGGTTCAGTGCCCCATTTACAAGGAATTCCTTCGTAACGACGCCGTAATACCTCATCTAAAGTATCTATATTATATTCTAAACTACTGGTAAGAAAAGAATCAGTAAATGTAACTTGTGAAGCACCAAGAAGAAGACTTCCTATCCCACAGATACCCGTCCCCGCACCAATGTCTAATACATGCTTCCATGATAACTTACTCTCAGGAGAGTTATTCAGTAAATGAAGTAGGAAATCAATAAATAGAAGACCACAATCCCAAATTACACCAGATATTCCAAGTACACCTGTCCCATCTTGTGAAATTTCAAATTCACGATTATCATTCAGACGAATTTTCACAGATGGTTGCAACGATCGAACAAAAGGTAATCCAAGACGATGACCTATCTTAGTAGATGAACTATTGGAACTATTCTTATCAAAAATAACCACTCTCCAATCATTGTCATGGAATTTAACACCTTCTAACCAACTCATCTTGATCATCGAATTACAATCAGCAGCGCCTTATATTGCAATGACTATGTAGTAGCGCCTTATAAGACAAATCTTATCTTTATGAAGGCTCAGTTTAACTGCAACAGCACATATCTATTATTTTGTTTATAGACAGATTATTAATCCTTTATATCATGCAAAAGGAAGAAGATAATATTGAAAATGATAATTTTTGTGATTTATTAGATGGTAGTGATGAAACAAAAACAAGTGCTTGTTCTTATTTAAAAGTTTATTTCACTTGTAATTATGATGGGAAATTAATTCCAACTTCTCGTGTACAAGATGGTAAGTATCATAATTATCATCTCAATTTATTGGATTGCTTCCCATGATAATTATAGGTGTTTGCGATTGTTGTGATGGTAGTGATGAGATCGATAGTCCCTTTCCAACGATTTGTCAACCTAAATGTGGTCCTGATGCTCATGCATTCCTACCAAGGAATCTCAGACGACATAACCCTCCTGAACCTATAAGACTTCCTCTAATTAAGTTAGAGGGGTTACCCTCTGCTCATGCTCACCATCAGTCTTCTCTTAAGACCTTTCTTCATTCTGCTCCCTTCATTGGTCTAGTTCTCATCGCTATCGTCTATCTTGCTGCAATCTGCTGTCGAGGGAGTGGTTACTCTAATAGGTCGTCATTCGATACTTCGAGGGGTAGTGGTGGAGGAGGTTTTGATTGTTTTGGGTTGTTTAGGAAGTTATTGTGGGGTTTCTATTATTGTTGTAATCTCTTTCGATGGAAGAAGGCTGATGCTCATATGGTCTAATGATTCTCCCTATTTCTCTATTGAAATAGTTAGTCTTTGTTAGACTCTTAATAGTAGTTATTAGTTATAGAATGGTGTTAGATTTATACAGATTTTTCTTTTTCGTTTATTCATCTTATAATATAAACAATAACGAAACCCTCTCCACAACTTTATAAATCACTATATCATCGTATTAATAAATAGATTTCTTTTTGAATTGCTTCTTTTTATGATGATTTGTATGGGTTTTAAAACTTTGGAATACTTTCACTATCTTCTGATTCAAGTATTTCTGTACCAATTAATTCATTAACATTGACATCTTTTAATAATTCTTCTAATCGTGCATCATTTTCATCTGGTGGTTCACCATAATCACTAAACTCCCTCTCTTCATATCCTTCTACATCAAATCCACTTAGGATTAATAATTCATCCATACATAAAGCAAAGTCATGGATAGTAAAACGATTCTTCTTCTTTGGTTGAATACTAGCTAAAGTACGATTTAAATCAATCTCCGTTAAAGCACCAGTCTCTAATAGTTCTTTAATAAAATCCCATTCTCTTATAGCTTGAGGTGTCACATAATCTTTACCATTCGCTAATTCTTCAAAACTATCATCAATATTTAACTCTAATGATTCCTCGGAACTTTCATCAACTTGTAGTGATTCATTCTCTTCGGTTGGTTGAATCTCTGTAGTAAGATGATGCTGATTTGTTGTGGAAGATGAGTCAGTCGCGGTTAGAGTTTTCTCTCCAGTTTCTGCGGTATCTTTACCGTCATCAGGATCTTGATACATTAATAACTATGAAAGCAAACAAGCAGTTAGTACAATAGAAAGAAAGAGATGTTATCATCTTACCAGATCAGTGAGAAGTTGATCAAAACCAGCAACATCTAAGCCAGGTTTACCATTACTCATTTCTTTAATCTTTGCTCGAAAAGATTCTTCAGTTAAAATTCCCTATAAGAGAGAGGTCAACAGTGTATCTACGCACAGTGATCATACTTACCGCTCCAATAAGATTAAAGACTAAATCCCATTCTAAAAGAGCTGAAGCTTTCACGTATGGTTTCCCATTAGCAAAACCTTGAAACATTGATTCAATTAATTCTTTTTCATCTTTTTCTTCCGATTCTTGCATAACTTTTAGGAAAAATTCTTCATCATCTTCCTCCTCTTCATCCTCTGCTTTTTCTTCATTACTATCGTCTTCTGCATTATCGAGGACTGAATCATCTCCATCCTCATCTTTAGATGCGGTGGTTAAGAAATTAGAATGTAAGGAAGGGCTAGTGGAAATAGTAGAGACAGATGATGAGAGATCGTCTTCATTGGGTATTTCGGATAAACGGGATGGTATTGGTTGGTAAGAAGGAGCAGCAACCGGTGCCTCCGTTGGTTGGAAAGAAGGAGTTAAAGTGCGTTTTGGAGTTGTCTTTTTAGGATTGTAAGGAGTGTTGGATGGAAGTTTTTTCGTGATTGCTGGTGGACTAGTCTTCGAAGGGGTTGTAGGGGCTGCAGCTCTTCCCAAATCTAATACTCGTAATTCATCAGAAAACCGTTGGAACTGTTGGAAATTCATCATAGATCGTCCATCAGTCATTTTTTGAAAGATCTCTCTTACTTCATTCTCAACAATCACTTTATCTGCTATCATAGACTTGGTTAACTTCCATCGCAAGACATCATCCACATTCACTCCTTCACTTCGCTTACGAAGATCATTAAATGAAGTCGCAAGAATATTCTCATAAATTGTATTTGTTGGCTGTGGATTGATGACATTCATCACTTTCGCACTTGCAGGAGGAAGTGTAACTCTCTTAATATCTTGGACTTCCTGTAATTTTTCCTCCACATCTTCCTCTTTATTTTTTCGTCGGAAAAGACTTTTCTTTGGTGAAATCGTCTTAGAGGAAGTCTTTTGATTCGTCGTAGAAGTGGTAGTAGACGAAGACTGTTGAAAGGACTGTAGAGCATCTTCTTCATCGCTGTTCACGAACTTTTCAAAATGTTTACCAAAATAATTTAAATCGGATTCAATAAGATCCATCATTCGATCTTCTTCCTCCTCTTTCGCTTTTCGCTTCGCTTCTTCTTGTTTTGCTAGAATAGATTGACTCTCATCTCCTTCCTCATCTTCATCAACATATTCATATTCCTCTTCCTCATCATCTTCAGGAACAATCACATTACCTTCATCATCAATTTCTACTTCATCTTCTTCATGAAGACCTAATTCATCTTGAAACATTTCTAAAAAAGTTTCAAATTGTTCTTCATTTAATCGCCCACGAAATCCACCAGCATCACGAAATATACGTCTTAATTGATCATTACTTAAATGTCCTTCTTCAAGAAATGTTTGAATATAATACCATTTCTTTAAATGATTTAATGTTAAATAATAATGACCATTTGTTAATTCAGTAAATAATTCTGATGGTGTAATTTCTTCATCTTTCGTAAAAGATGATAATAATGAATCAGATTTCCTCTTCTTGGTTTGACTATTACCCTTCTTCTTACCTTCACTATTATCATCATCTTCTTCATTAGTAAAATCATCAATTAATAACCTTTTACCAGTTAATTTACGTACTTCTTCTGATGTTAATATTTCTCCTTTTTCATCATCATCATCTTCTTCAAGTTCTTTCTCTAATCCATACATTGCAGAATCTTTCCTCGAGCTGTAGTCATTTCCATCTGGATTTTGTTCGTCATCATCATATTCATCATCTTCATCGTCATTATCTTTATGAATTTGCTTTTCATGTGGTCGGGGGAACCTCCAATCCCACACTTCCTGAGGGAAGGTAGTCATCTCAATACGTTTTCTCTGTGGATCAATCTGATAGACAAAGGCTTTTATATCAGTTCCTAATGGATAGATCTCCCATGACTTTAGTTTTCTTTGTCTGCGATTGGATAACATCTTATGCCGATGCATAAAGGCTAATACAGGTGCACCAACATCCACATACGCCCCATAGTCAGAGAACTTTACCACCCTTCCATCCAAGGCACTTCCAACGGTATAATTATCCCAATCAAAGATTTCACCTTCTTTTCTTTCTTTTTGATGGAAAGGATACGTTTGAAGTCTTATTCGATTATCTTTTGCATCGATTTGATTTACCCAACAATCAATCTCTTGTCCTGCAGTAAAACGATCAGATAAAGAATGAATGAAATATTTATCTGATGCATCAGAAATATGTACTATTCCATCCGTTTGGGCTCCAATATCGACATACAAGCCATATCTATTCCGAAGGAAGGTACAAGAGAAGAGTTTAGGGATGGTTGAAGTTCCGGTCATTACTTTCACTTACCCTCTAACAGAGATAATTAAACCACGAAACTTTTGCCCAAATTCAATATTTGCTAATGGAATTCGATCTACCCATCGAAGAGGTCGTTCAATGTAAGGTCGATTGGAATTTGGATCTTTTGGTGATGGATTGGATTTATCGTAGAAATTTCTACGAGGTCCAGCATCAAGCTGATATGACGATTCACGATATGTCCATCTTCTTCCAACATTCCAACCTACATGGAAACCATCTACACTTTCTTGTATCAGAAGAAGGATACTCAAAACGATGAAAATCAAACAAATTGTTGATGGTCTCTTTAAACGTTGATAATTTGCTCCAACCATTTTCTTTCCCAAAGAATCAGTTGCAACCCCGCACACAAACTAAGGTTCTACCAACTCTAATACTAAAGATCCTCGCGAGAACGATGGTTGGTTTAAAAGTCTTCAAAGAATGCAGGAATGGTGAGTCAACAACTCGATACTCTCAAATGTGCGTATGACTTCATCCATATTCGAAAAATCGAAAACTCAAAACTCTTGGTATAACAGAAACATCAAACATCATTTCATCTTTGAAGGTACAGGCAGTATCTTTCTCCTTTTCCTTTCTTTGAGAAACTGTTTTTTCCCTTTCGAATCTCGTCGGAGGATTAATAAGATGAGTATCTTGGATGCACCATGGTTTCCTGGAGGAGCGAATGCTTATTTACTTTATGCTTTCTTCTTAAATTATTTTAGAGTTGTGCAATATACTCTTTTCCCCACTTCAGTAGCGAAAGTAAAGATAACACCTGATGCTTGGAGAAATGCATGGCTTCGTGAAGTAGCACATCTATTTACTCGGTTTATTCGTTTTACCATGACTTTCCGTGGGATTGTCTGTTTGTGGGCACTTTTTCTTCCTGATAATGTTCACAAACGGATGATTTGCGTCATGACCTTTGCTATGGACCTTTATTTCTTGTATGGGTTAGCTCACAAACCAAAGGAAGACTCGGTCATGAAGCATCGCAAACAGGAGTTACCTGTCACTATTCAGATGACTATTGTCTCATTTGGATTGTATTTCTTATATTTCTGGTTTAGTTATGAACAAGACAGAGTCGATATGACTTACGATCTCTCTCTATGGTCTCAACCACAGTTACCTAACCTTTACTTCTATATCGCTGGGTTCGTCAACGCTTTTAGAATCTTCATGTACACCTTTTTCCAAAAGAATGTCACGGAGGTGAAGATTTCCCCAGAGGCTTGGCAAGAGGCCAGTGTTCGTGAAGTGGCAACTGCTTACACTCGTTTAATTCGTGTCTTCCTTGTCTATCGTCTTGCTTTGTGTATCTATGGAACGATTATCCCTGATTCTACCCTCAAAAGACTCTTATGCACGATTATGTTTGCTTATGATTGCTATTTTATCTACGCTTTACTGAATATTGGTCAACGGAAGAAAGACTCTGCAGTCAAGCATCGAAACAGAATTCCTCCCTTATTAATAACCTCTTTCATTGTTTCAGTTGGTCTAGTTTTCCACTTTTCATGGCTTGTTTTGAATATTTAGGATTTGATAAGAAGGATTACTAACATAGAATACATATATCTCCATCTCTCACATTCACTGTTTCCATCGCACTTACTCTGAGGAAAAAGACAATTGAAGTTTGTCATCTCTCTACGACAAAGTTAAGTCTTGCTCTTCTATTTTGTAAGTTGATTGATTGATATTTTTTGCGACTTCCATGATTTTAAAACAACAACAACGTCCTTCCACCTCTGACCCGCCCAATTAAGGCCCAAGCCCAAAAACCCACTATAATTTTACGTGACACTGCGAGAATATTTTTCTGAAGAAGACAATATCTGATCATTTCAATTCAACAATCATGAAAGTTAATACGTTTGCAAGAGCTTTCCACTTCTTGTGCGTGTTAGTATTGATCAAAGCTTTTAAACCAGGTTTTCTAATACGAAGAAGTTGTGGGTTAAGGTCCTCAAGCTGGGATTTAAAAATCATTAGTACGACAAGAGTGAGAAGTAAGATTAATAGCTCAAATCAAGGGAAAAGTTGTACTATTTGTGGAGGAAGTAAGATACAAAAATGTCCAATTTGTCAAGGAAGTGGACGTGATATGAAAAATGGTGACCCATTTCAAAGAATGATGTGTAATCGATGTAAAGGTTTAGGTGCGGTTCCATGTCAATGTTCAACATCGAAAGGTCTGAGTCCCGAACAAAGAGATGAAAGATAAGAAAATCGAACATTATTTGTAATTATTAGTTTAGTAGATTTTAAAACAATTTTCAATACAAAGGAAAACAACAACGAGAACCGTCAAATGAAGAGATATATGTATTACACTGTCAATTATTTCATCTCTTCATCATTTAATCCAATAAACTACAACAACCTAAAAAAACACAATCAATCAAATGTTTTAAATAACGTAGAATAAGAAAAAGCCTCGTTCACCCTCCATACAGTACATGGTCTAGTATATTTAGTATTTATTGTTGGTTACTATTTTGTTTTAACAATGGTTAGGTTTACCAATATTCTCAATACAATAATCTAAATACCAACGAAATTCCGTCTTCTTTATGGCATTGACAAATTGTCCATAATTTTGTATAATATCAACTTGTGCTTTAGTAATTCTTGTGTTTTTTTAGGGTTAGGGTTAGGGTTAGAAAACCCAAAACTCTTGGTATAACAGAAACATCAAACATTTCATTTCATCTTTGAAGGGACAGTCAGTATCTTTCTCCTTTTCCTTTCTTTTGAAACTGTTTTTTCCCTTTCGAATCTCGTCGGAGGATTAATAAGATGAGTATCTTGGATGCACCATGGTTTCCTGGAGGAGCGAATGCTTATTTACTTTATGCTTTCTTCTTAAATTATTTTAGAGTTGTGCAATATACTCTTTTCCCCACTTCAGTAGCGAAAGTAAAGATAACACCTGATGCTTGGAGAAATGCATGGCTTCGTGAAGTAGCACATCTATTTACTCGGTTTATTCGTTTTACCATGACTTTCCGTGGGATTGTCTGTTTGTGGGCACTTTTTCTTCCTGATAATGTTCACAAACGGATGATTTGCGTCATGACCTTTGCTATGGACCTTTATTTCTTGTATGGGTTAGCTCACAAACCAAAGGAAGACTCGGTCATGAAGCATCGCAAACAGGAGTTACCTGTCACTATTCAGATGACTATTGTCTCATTTGGATTGTATTTCTTATATTTCTGGTTTAGTTATGAACAAGACAGAGTCGATATGACTTACGATCTCTCTCTATGGTCTCAACCACAGTTACCTAACCTTTACTTCTATATCGCTGGGTTCGTCAACGCTTTTAGAATCTTCATGTACACCTTTTTCCAAAAGAATGTCACGGAGGTGAAGATTTCCCCAGAGGCTTGGCAAGAGGCCAGTGTTCGTGAAGTGGCAACTGCTTACACTCGTTTAATTCGTGTCTTCCTTGTCTATCGTCTTGCTTTGTGTATCTATGGAACGATTATCCCTGATTCTACCCTCAAAAGACTCTTATGCACGATTATGTTTGCTTATGATTGCTATTTTATCTACGCTTTACTGAATATTGGTCAACGGAAGAAAGACTCTGCAGTCAAGCATCGAAACAGAATTCCTCCCTTATTAATAACCTCTTTCATTGTTTCAGTTGGTCTAGTTTTCCACTTTTCATGGCTTGTTTTGAATATTTAGGATTTGATAAGAAGGATTACTAACATAGAATACATATATCTCCATCTCTCACATTCACTGTTTCCATCGCACTTACTCTGAGGAAAAAGACAATTGAAGTTTGTCATCTCTCTACGACAAAGTTAAGTCTTGCTCTTCTATTTTGTAAGTTGATTGATTGATATTTTTTGCGACTTCCATGATTTTAAAACAACAACAACGTCCTTCCACCTCTGACCCGCCCAATTAAGGCCCAAGCCCAAAAACCCACTATAATTTTACGTGACACTGCGAGAATATTTTTCTGAAGAAGACAATATCTGATCATTTCAATTCAACAATCATGAAAGTTAATACGTTTGCAAGAGCTTTCCACTTCTTGTGCGTGTTAGTATTGATCAAAGCTTTTAAACCAGGTTTTCTAATACGAAGAAGTTGTGGGTTAAGGTCCTCAAGCTGGGATTTAAAAATCATTAGTACGACAAGAGTGAGAAGTAAGATTAATAGCTCAAATCAAGGGAAAAGTTGTACTATTTGTGGAGGAAGTAAGATACAAAAATGTCCAATTTGTCAAGGAAGTGGACGTGATATGAAAAATGGTGACCCATTTCAAAGAATGATGTGTAATCGATGTAAAGGTTTAGGTGCGGTTCCATGTCAATGTTCAACATCGAAAGGTCTGAGTCCCGAACAAAGAGATGAAAGATAAGAAAATCGGACATTATTAGTAATTATTAGTTTAGTAGATTTTAAAACAATTTTCAATACAAAGGAAAACAATAACGAGAACCGTCAAATCATGAAGAGAGTATTACACTGCTGCCAATTGTATGCAGTTCGCCCAGTAGGTTTCATCTCTTCATCATTTAATCGAATAAACTACAACAAACTAACAAAACACAATCAATCAAATGTTTTTAAAAAACGTAGATTAAGAAAAAAGCACAGTACATGGTCTAGTATATTTAGTATTTATTATTGAAGTTGCTTTTTTTGTTTTAACAATTGTTAGGTTTACCAATATTCTCAATACAATAATCTAAATACCAACGAAATTCCGTCTTCTTTATGGCATTGACAAATTGTCCATAATTTTGTATAATATCAACTTGTGCTTTCGTAATTCTTTTCTTAAATTTAGTTGTAGCAGCTTGATTCGTCTCCGTTACATTAATACCCATAAAATCTAATGCTAATGGTGTACCCATCACAACAATATCCTCATAAATTAAACTTCTATGACGTATATTTGATTGTTGTAAAGTAATAGTAATATTTTTATCTAATAATGATTGATTTCTCATTACTTTAATTGCTTCACGTGGATTAATTTTTAATTTATTAACATCATCTGCATAACATTTTTCATTTTCTTTACAATGCATGACCTGTGCAGCAGTTAAATTCATAATCTTCATTTTAGATCTTAATTCTGATGCTACAGCATGTGAAATATACCAATCAATCTTATTTTCACGTACTATATGGATAAACTGTATTTGTTCATCATTTGCTAATGATATAAAATCACATGAAAACCATACAAAATATGGTACACGACATGAACATATTTTACGTCCATTACATTTTGATGAATCAAAAAATTCTGTTTTAATTCGCTGACAGAGATTAGAGTCTTTTAAGTCTTTCTTTTGAAATAATTCACCTTCCATATGAATGATTTCGTCATTGGAACGATTGACTTGTTCACGTAATAATGTTGTAAACCAGGTACCACCATATCTTTGATCACAAATGATAATATATTTATGCATTGCACCATTATTATGTTCAGGTAAAATGAGTTGACTGTGAAGTAATGATAAGAGACCTAATAAAATCAATAATATGAGGGTGATGATTTCAGGAGAATGATTAAAAGGGTTATTCCACTTCATCGCAGTCAAAGTAACAGTAACAGAGAAAATCTGTGTTATTTCTTGCGAAGAAATAAAGTTGGTCAGTCTAATAATGATTGTTCTTTGAACGAATATATTTATGCATAGTGAAAAGATCTATATGCGTATGCATAAGGGAAAGATTTTTCAACAAATATGGAGTTGGTGAACTTACCTGAAGTTATTTTCCCTTTGATCCAAAGCTACCTTACTAATGATGATTATCATTTCTTGTTGAATACATCGAAAAACTCCTTTGCTGATTTAAAGAAAAGATCGATTTATTTTGTATTAAATGAGGAAAGTACTAAACAATACCTAACAGATAAAACCTTTCAATCAGTGATATTAAGTAAAGTTGAGAATGGATGGAAGCAAATAATCCCTGCTTGTGATTATTGGAACTTTCTATCGATTTATAATCCAACAATTCCATGTGATTGTAGTAGATTTCTTCCTTTTATACAACTTGGTTTTAACGAATATCGTGCTGTTCTCCCTGATGCTTCGAATCCCAGTATTTTAAAAATATTCAAAACTATTGATTTAAAAGAGATTGGAGATCTTGTTTCCCATGTAAAGAGATTACATGTTCTTTCTCCTCACTGTGATCTTTCGCAGTTCAAATATATTCCTGATGTAACATTATCTAGCCCTCAAGATGATGATTTCTCTATCTTTAGTAAGGACCATCAGAAGCGACTTTCTATCTCTTTTTGTAATAATTTAAAGAATGTCTCGAGTTTTCAGGGTATTCATACTCTTAGAATCTCTAATGCTTCTAACTTAGAAGATATATCTCCACTACGTGGGATCTATGATCTAACCATTGTCTCCTGTCCGAAAGTGAAGGATATTTCCGCATTAGGCAATCATCATCGTTTAGAACTTGGAGGTGCCTATCAATTAGTAGGTTATGAAAGTCTTGTAGGGATTCCTCATGTCGGCGAATCGAGAAACCAATAAAAAAGAAAAGAGAGAAAACAATCAAATGACTTTTAAATTTATGATTGTCCTTTAAAGACAGTCCTTCGTGAATTTTAATCTTGGAACCTTTGAGAAAAGATTATCATCTGATATTCCTGAACATTTCTCAATCGTTAAAACCAATACATCGACTAAACAACTAACATCTTCTATCCCTATACAATGGCGAAGCTCAACACAACGATTTCTCCGTAATCCACTAACAGCACTGATCCCTATGTTGGTCAATCTCACGATAGGGATATGCTCGAGTCCTTGAATCCCTCGGAAACGAGAACTTGACTGATCAATAGTCAATGATTGTAAATCTTTTGGAAATGAAAGACTTCCTACTTCTAATCTCTGCAGGAAAGCGCATGGTGGATAACGCAGAGTAAGATACCGAATATTATCAGAGAAAGATAAATGATTCATTAGAAAGTCTGCATCTTCTCTTTCATGATCTTTTAATGAGGAAGGGAAATCTATAGTTAATCGATAATTTCGTAAATTATTAATTTCTTGTAGTTTGAAATTGGATTCATTAATAGTTAAATCATAAACATGAGACAATTCTAATATATTTGTAATATGATTATTCTGCCGAAGCGTTATTTGTTTGGCATTTTTAATAGGGTTAACATCTTTAATCTTATCACAATATTTTAATTCAATGGTTTTAGCATCGCGTAATACAGTGAGATTCGTTATATTACACGCCATTAAACTGGCGCAGAAACCAATCAATGAAGTAACTTCTTTGATTCTATGTTTTTGCTTATATTAACTAATTCATCTAAAATCTATATTTTAATCTATCATCAAATTTGTTACGTAACAAAATATCCCATAAATTGTGCTGAAGTAATCATTTCTATACGTTCTTTTTTAAACTTCTCACTTCTGGATAGTCATCCAAACAAACACAATCCTTTATTATCAACTTCACTACTTTTATCCATCCCATATATTCTCTTCAGTTTGTTGCATTTATAGACTTCCAACTTCTCTAAATCTTTGTTACAATGCAAAGACTCTAACCCTGAACAGCATTCAAACCGCAATCTCTTTGCACCATATACCATTGGCATCGAAGTAATGTAAGGACAACCAATGAATGTTAGATCATACACATTCCTCACAGCAGCAAAATCCATTAGCTTGATCCTTTTCAGAACTATCTTCTGATTACGATTCCCTAATCCTGCTAAAGACTTTAAATCATCAAGATCTTCTAATCTCACGATTGGCACATTCCCTAAACCAACTAATGAAGTTAAACCGCTTCTTACTATTTCTACGGATTGTAAATGATCGAAATTACCCTCACCCAATGTCTTTAAATTCATAATACCATGTAGTTTTAATACCTTCAAGGAAGTTGGAATATTCTTTGAATAGAAAGAGGGAAATGGCACGTCTTCGTATAGTTTATGTAATCTTATAAATTTACCTTTCAAAGTAAACCTTTGAACTTGATAATAATCAGATAAATCAATAACAAAATTAATTTTATTAAATATTGAATCATCGATGATAGATATTTCTATATTCTTACTGTCAAAAAAATGATGAAGAAGATTATAAACTTTAGGACCTGTCATTTTGAAAAAACTTTGATTTTCATCTTCATCGCCACCATCATCCCCTTCTTCAACATTATCTTCGTCACCTTCATCATCCGATCCAAATTCATTACGACGATGACGATGTTGTTCTTCTATAACTGTTTTAATTGAGAAATCAAAAACAATCTTTTCATTTTCTTGTAACAAATCAATATTTTGTAATCGTCTACAATTAGATACATATAATTGTTTCACCTTTCGAAAGAGAAATAAATTGATTAATTGTTTCATATTTTCCAGTTTTAATATATGAAGATTGTTCAAGAATCCCATATTTAATAACTTGGTATGATTTCGTATTGTTAATGATCTAAGATTCTGGAGAATTGAATGGAGATTCTCGATTGATAATACGCAATGATCGAGAATAAGATGATTCATTGTTTCTGGGAGTTTAATCGACGAAGAAATAAAAATATTTCGTAATGTTAATTGATCTTTCACTGCTAATGTTCCGTTTAAAGCAGAAATAGCTTTTTCATTGTTAATGTCAGCTTGGAGTTGATAGATATTCGACAAATATAATGAAGAAATCGATGGAAATGCATTTGGAAAGGTTTCGAGAAGAGGGCAGAAAGATGAAACAGATGATGTCAGTTCATACCATCCACCCACACAAAAGATCATCGGATCAGTAAAATCCACTAATATAGGTGGATTCTTTAATTTCAATTGTTTTGATGTGTCTTCGATTCGATCTAATACTTTCTCTCGAAACAATGAATCTTTGAAGAATGACTGAACAGTACGATGATACAACAAATGAAAAGTGCGATACTTTCGAATTAATCGCTGATAAAGATAACAATTGCAATGAATCATCGATAACTGATCTTCATTTTCTAAGTACTTCAGAATCTCTGGATATAGACTATCAGCTAAAATTGTCAGGGAATCTAATATTACTCTTACACCATAATCCTTCTTAAACACTGGCTCTTTATGATGTCGTAGTTGTAAATGACGACACCGTTCAACACTCATATTCGGAACATTCTCTAATCCTTCCAGAGATAATATATGATCACAAGTAATGAATTTCAAGCTTTGTACTTGATGCAGCATGCTTATATCAACAATACTATGGCATGAAGTAATAGTTAGACTATGGACGTGATCTACATCAAAGCCATTTGTAAAGCCATTACAATAATTGATATGAACTACTTTCACGTGATTCAGTGGACTAAAGTCAGTGATACCATCACAAAAATGAATTTTAACGAATTGATTTCCACATTTTTCACTGTTGCTACCATTATGATTCCCGCCCAGGCCAGTTAAACTTGTTAATGCACCCAGGTTATCTAGCGTAAGTCGGCGAACATTGCCCAAACCTAGTACGGATGTAATATGGTTACAATCTCCTATTACTACCGTATCAAGGTTTGAAAAGTACGAAAGTTCAAGCGCATTAGGATAAGAGGAGGATAGTATTAATGATCTTAAAGACTTTGGTAAATCTTGGGAGATCAGTGGACCCTCAACAGCACGATCACGTAGAATAAATTTCGCACTCTCCAGTTGAAAATATAGCGAAAGATTGAAGATTAGTGGCCCATAAGCATCTTCATATTCGTCAACCTCTTCTTCATCTTCGTCATCGTGATAATGTTCAAGTTCATCTTCAACACAACGCCTATCATGCTCGATTTCGTTTGACTCCTCATCCTCATCCTCCTCCTTACTTTCATTATTGTGTGAGAATCTACGTTCATCTAAACCATCTTCCTGGTCACTACCATCAACGCTATCCTCTTCTTCTGAATCCGAATACTCATCGTCGTTATTCACCATAATGTCAATTGATAACCTTTTCACATCCGTGAATAGAGAGCGATAATCAGAAATATGACAGTTATTTATTTCAACTTCTTCTATTCCTTGTAAAGCTTTTAAATGACAAAGATAATCACATTTTTCTAATATTAGTTTTTTGACCAGAGGTATATTCTTTCCGTTCACAGAACGTTGATGACGTAATTCTAATACTGCTAGATCAGTAAGATCTTTCAGGTTCTTTATGGATGTATCTCGTAAGAGAAGTCTTTGTAGGTTTGGTAAACTTTTTTTATGTAATGTCAATGATCCACAATAACGAAATGATAATACTTCAAGAGAAGATGATAATTTAGGAAAGAATTGCCTATTCATATTCCTACAACTCATCTCCTTATTCAAAGGCCAATCTTTGATTGATAATTTCCTTGTTGCTAAGCGCAAATATGGTTTGACCCAACTTGCTACAGCTTTTCTTACTTTATCACAAGAAGAAGCGAAAGTGAATAAATCTAATGACTGAATAGTGAATTGGTAATGATTCTTCTCACTTAACTCACAAATATACAAATAAAACTCATACTCTATCGTCAGAGAATGAAGAGATGGAAAACGCAATCTCTCTGGGATGATAGAATAGGCGGGAAATGCTTTCAAACCTTTCAGAAACTCACTCTTGCTTGCTATAATGAGATCTTTGTTAATGGCTTGCATCACCTTCTTTGACTCATTCACTATCAATTGTTTCGAAGGATCTTTCATGCGATTGAGCAAATCTTTCCATCGATCTCCTTTTCTGAACAATTCCAACAACTTTCGTCTATCCACTCGAACTTGACAAACACTGAGGAAATACTCATCTCGGAAGCCATGGTTTGCACTCACAACTGTCAAAATTTCATCTTGTGTCAGATAATCAAAGAGACGAAGCTTATTCTCCTCAAAGAGACGAACCAAAGAACAAAGCATCTTCCAGCATTAACGAAGCAAATTCGTGCAAGTATGACTTGGGGAATGCATGGTGCATAAATCCCTGACTTGTGAAGCACGAAAGGATGAAGTTCAGTGCCAAAATTCAAGTTTTGCTTAGAGACAACGAAAGAATGTGGGGGTTGAACATGCAATTTTTAAAACATATAACAACTGACATCTCCAAGAAAAATCCTTCTACGCCAGGGTCGACCGCAAATGTTTCATTCTTTCTAAAACCACTGCTACTCGATGACGAATATAAGGACTGGTTGTATAATATTGATAATAACCGCGGCTGCTAGTTTTTATATCTTGTAAACGTTGTTTGTAAAGACTTTGTTCATATTGCCTTTTCCCGTCACTTTGCGCTATGAAAGCATTCACCAACTTCGTGATCGTCTTAAGCGCGTCTTCTGTAGGAAAAGCCAAAGCTAAAATGATCAGTATCGTATCATATTCAGGTTTCCACATAGGAATATTCGTTGGAATAGGGCTTGGCGGACCAAGAGGTATATTTGATATCGGTAAGAATTGTGGAATGATTGGTTCAGGGTTCGGAACCAATAAATCAATGATTAAAGCTTGTAATGAAGCTTCCCTTGCTGATAGTTGTGCGCTGTTATTGGGTTGCGGAAGAATCAATTGCCCTCCAATAGAATATGCTAACCCATTTGAACTACTGTTACTTCTCAGTGCATTTGACGAAGAAGGAAGAGCAGGAACTTGACCTGCAATTCTTTGATTCGCTGCTTCCGTTACTCTTCTATGTACTTCTGCTTCTCTTTCTAATTCATCTATCGCTTGTTGTTGCTCCTCTTCATTTAAATGATCTTCTAACTTATCTGCTAATAAACTGTCATGATCTTCAACTGATTTAAAGATTTTTGTTCCCATTCTTTCAACAAGCTCAAATAACACTTCATCTTTTGTACCAGATGCAATAACACCCAAAAGCTTTTGAGTTCGTATTTCCTCCGGGTTGAGGTCAATTGTGCTAACGATCTTCGTTGCACTAGTCACATCACTTTGATCTTCGCCACTATTGCTCTCTCCTTTCTTTGTTGAGGGATCACCTTCAGTTTTCTTCTCTTCTTCATCCACAAACGCTAAGAACTCAGCTCTTTCTGAATCAGTAAAATGATTTTCTGGCATTTTCTTATCGACAACTCTTTCAGATAAAGATTGTTTCACAACTTGATTTTTGTGAATTTTCTCTTCCATTGACCCTGCTGCATATAAACGGTAAACGAAAACATTCTTTTCTTGTCCGAAGCGATAAGTACGAAATATTGCTTGTAAATCATGAACCGGATTCCAACTTGAATCAAATATTACGACACGATTAGCCGATTGTAAATTAATTCCCATATTACCAGCTTTCGTGGAGATTAACATTAATCTATAGCGATTCTTGGTATTAAATTCATGAATAATCTTTTGACGATTCGAAATCGAACCATCAATACGTAAATATTGATCATTTAACTTCCATTGGCTAAGAAGACAACCATTAATGTTAATACTTTCATCATCTTTCATTATGCCACAAACTCTTCCCCATAACTTCATTCCTAAAAAGGATTCGATCACATTTAATGTGTAGAGTGATTGACTAAAGACAAGCATCTTATCATTATGCTTCATCGAAATTACCAGCAAATTCAAGAAAACCATCATCTTGTTACTAATCTCAACGAGTTGACGGTTCGATAATTGTACTTCCTTCATTAACGAGGCATTATTCGATAGCTCTGCTAATTCAGACTTAAATTTCCACCAGTCAGGGCTCAACACATCCACCGGCTCTTCCTCGACCAAAGTATCTTCAGCAATATTGGAAGACAAAGGGTCAATTGGTGTTTCCGATGAAACCTTTACCGTTAAATCATCCAATTTATTAGATGATGGTTGAGCAGATGGCAGTTTTCCTTCGCTGGCCTCGGAACTATCTACTGAGACACTTAAGGATCGATCGACAGCCTTCTCTGTGACAGTGTTGGACGCAATGTCTTCGGCTTCGCCCGTTGATTTAGTTGTAGATTTCGTTTTCTTGCTGTTTTTCGTATTTGCTGGTTGTTTGTCCTTCTTTTCAGGGGGGTTTTTCTTTTGTTTCTTTGCCTTCGACAGTTTGTCTATTTTCGTCGGTTTCTCTGATCTCTTTCGCTTTTCTGGCCTCTTCTTCTTTACTTCTTCTTCATCACTAATAAGATCGATTGCGTCACTCTCATCAACAGTTTCCTCTTCGGAGTCATCGGACGAGGAAGACGACTCAGATGACCAAGAAGCATCTGATTCGAAATCAGAATCATCCCCCTCAACTACGAAGCTGTCGAGCTCATAATCATCATCCTCCTCGAAATATCCATCGAAATGATCTTCAGATTGGCTTTTTTTCTTCTCTTTCCCTTTGCTCAGGTTTTTCACACGCTTCTTTGGTCCTTCATCCATCTTCTCATCCTCAAACTCATCTTCAGCCTCGGATTTATCCTCATCGCTATTTGACTCCGAACGTGTTACTGGCTCTTGGAAATCTATCTCCATATCCGCTTCCTTAAGCTGAGCATCAGCTTCTCGAAGAAGATTTACATCTTGCTGTTCTTTACCGGTATACATTCGCTCCTCTAATGCATCCGCAGCACTCTCAATCTCCATCATCTTATTTGTAGAAGAACTGCAATACAGGTAATAAGCATAACTTTCCTTCAATTGCTCACGAAAATCATCAACTGTCAACTTATTTGATGAAGACGTGGAAGACTCCCGAGGTTCATTCTTTGACCCCACAGGCCGACCAACCTTTCGAACTACCTCTTCCTTCTCTTCATTCTTTGCTCCTGATGCACTTAGCTTTCGTTCAGCAAGTAAATTCTTTTGTAATTGTTCATGGTAATGATAAATTGCAGCGCATGGATGATTCCATATTCTCATAAGACATTGATATGCTTTAAATAAAGTTCGACCTGTATTAGGTAGTTTCGCTAAATAATATTTATATAAAAACTTCTGAAATTCTGTCATCTTGATTGATAAAATAAATTCTCTTTTAGGTAATAATGCATTACTTAATTCACTATTGTCACGACGATGTACAACTGGTGTTAATTTATGATACAATGCATGACTTCTTTTCTTCATTTGCATAATTTGAGTTAATGTTGCTTCTTTATTTGAACCGTGCTTAATTGGAAGAACAAAGATTCGACGATATTCATCAAGACTATACAAGAAATGACGTTTCACCCAATTAACCATTACCCAATACTCTTCTAAGTTATTCTGTAATGGTGAACCAGTTAAAGCTATTCGACGCGTTGTTTCTACTTTTTCCAGTACTAAACGTAATTTACTTTTGGCATTCTTTATTGTATGCGCTTCATCAGCAATGACTAAGTCAGGACCAGGTTTTAACAAAAGTCTTTGAAATTCCGTTTTTTCCTCCTGTGTGTAGTGAGGGGAAGGGTCATCTCCAGCCATAAATCGTAAAAGTTCATAGCCGATAATTAAAACACCTCCATCATCGAACCATTGTTGGATTCTCTTTCTTCGAATAGTTTTATGATCTTTCCTCTGATTCGTAGAATCAATGAGAATTAGGTTAAATTGCTCTAATAAATCTTCTGGGGTCCATTTCTTAAATTCATCAACCCAGTTTTGTAATGTATTCTTCGGCACAACAATCATCACGCGATAGATCAAGCGTTTAATCTCAACATCTGGGGGTAATTGTATCGACGCAGATCCTTTTCCATTAGGTGAAGTCATCGCTGGATCTTTTGGTTTGTCTGAAGGTTCGCCCCCCTTCACAACTGAGTCTTTAACATCTGAAGATTGTGATTCTGTGTTCGCTTGTAGCTCGCCGGAGTTTGACACGGCAGCCGCTTTTAATTTTGCCTTTTTATCTTTGGGATCTTCAATTCCTCGAATTATCGGATTCGTCAGAATTGTAACAACAAAGGAAATTATTGTAAAAGTCTTTCCTAGTCCCATACAATGAGCCAAAACACATCCATAATACTAAAAGAGGGAAAATAGCACATAAACAAATTAGCGAGAGAGAAATTCCCATACAAAACACTTACAGCTTTGCTAATTTTGCTTGCATCTGCGATTGATCCCATAACATTTTTCCAGATAAAGCGTAAACCATCAATCTATATGAGGCAATATTCTGGTAAAAAGATTATTTGAATTTCAAGGACTTACTTGATGAGGTTTGAGTTGCTTTATAAAATTACTAGAAACATTGATGGCTGGTTCTCCCTCAGGTCTCAAGTTATTGATCGCAATTGCTGTAGGAAAAAACAAATAAGTGATTGAAAGCAACAGAATTTAAACAATATCGAACCTTTATCATCATCAGCAAAATAATCAAAAGCGAGGAGCTTTAGTCTTCTTTCCTTTTCAACACGTTTTGCTTGTAGTGTTTCTTTACTGAAGTAGTTTTGGATGTTCAATGTTCTTTGCTTTGGATCGGTACTCAATCTCCCTCGTCCCTTCAAGAGCCGTGAAGGTGCGGGTGCAGTGGAAGAAGATTTCGACTTTGTTGTTCGATTCTTCGATTTCTTTCCATCATCGCTGTCAGAATCAAATTGTAGATTATCGATAAGAGATTTTCTTTTTTTTATGTCGTCCCCTTCATCATCCAAGAATTCTATATCGGAATCGTCCAAACTCAAATCGACAATATTCGACGGCGCTTTTCTTACTAATGGACTCTGATTGGGCCAATATAATTCATCTGATGCAGATAGGTCCTGCACGGATGGAGAAGTCTTTTTCGAGCTCCCTGATCCAGATGATAAACTTTGCTTCGAAGTGTCCATTCTAGCGTTAGCCATTGGAGTGCTCGAAACTCCCTCTTTCACATCATCATCGTCAATATCCATCACAATAACAGCAGAAGGCTTTTCTGACTTCGTAACTCCCTCAGGTTCTTTTTTCGGTAATATACTTTCCTCTTTAATCTGAGACTTTTCCTTTTGGTCTAATGATTGCGATTTTGCTAAAGGCGGATCAAATCCTTTCGGTGAAGGGGAAGTTCTCTTCTTTCTTTTTGTCTGATTTTTCAAAGCCACATCCATTGCATTTTTCTTTTCCTTTTGGATTTTTATTTCATCTTCATCTTCGACTTTCGCAGAAATCATAAAAAATGATTTTAAATCAGTTTGCACTTTTGTGCGAGATGGTGGATTGGTTTTAATTTGTGCTCTTGTGTGAGAAATAAATTCCTTTGCTTCATCACTGCATTTGTTATCTTCCGTCTCAACCGCTTCGTTGACGTCTTTCTCAGTAATTTTGACCACTCGCTGCTTCTTTTTCTCTTTTTCCTTCATAAAAAGATTATAAATATCTTTCGTGTTTCCAAAATCAGTAACGCCACAGATTTCGGGGTCGAGATTATATCGCTGACAAAGAATTGCAGATTCCACTGGCGATCTGGCATGATACAAGGCCTTCCGCACTGAAGGATGAACATATGAAGCAAAGCTCCAGTTTTCAGTGCTTGCAGGAAGCTCGTGTTGTGCCAGTGTCATAATCAGCGGAATATGAGGCGGTATATTAAAGGTTGTAGTCAGTTCTTTACACTCCGACCAGCTGAGAACCAAGTTAAGGCGAAAATAGTGAAACTTACAACACAGCATGACTTACCTTCCATGAAATAGAGCCTTTAGAATAGAATTCGGAAGAACTCGATCAAAAGACGAGGGATATAGATCAGCAGCGACATCTTCTGAATCAGCGTATTTTTGAACGATAGGAGAAGTCTCTGCTTCAGTAGAAATCTTCTCAAAATCTGGATTATCTTCTTCCTCTATGGCTTCTTGATAATCAAATCTTGTTTGAGGTAAAAGAGTGGCAGAATTTTCAAGTATCTGCTTCTCTAATTCTCTTAACTGAATTTCAGCTGATATCATTGCTTGCTTCTCATTGAAACTTTGCTCTTTTTCAAGTTTCTCGATATCAAGTTTGTAAACTTGTAGGTCACGGGGATCATAACCAAACGTTTCCATTAATTCAAATAAAATCGACTCCTCTCGTTGTAAGATATCAATATGACGACGCCAATAAGTGCAATATAGATCAATCTCATTCTTGCTCAGGTTCGAGATACTACAAATAAACAAAGAGAAAAAATTACAAGACCAAACATACGATACAACAAGAAAAAGATTACCTTTCATTTGGATGCAATTTGATTAATTCTTTTCGAATTTCATTTTCCTGTTGATTAATAATATTTTCATCTAACTTTTGAATCGAATTTTGAACTTCGTTCACAATATCTGTTAATGCAACCGCGATCTTTTCAACTTTCTCATCATTTTCACCATTCTCTTCAGCATTCGCACTTGATGAACTTTGAAAATCAAGATTTTTGAGCTCCTCTAGTCGCGAATTTTCCTTCCCTATTTGAAGTGCGTCTTGAAAACAATTTAGTTGTTCTGGCGTACAAGCAAAGCAAATCCATTTGTCACGTTTTTCTATAGCGGTCAGAACTTGAGAACCAAGATTATCTTCGATACATCTGGAGCAAAATTGATGGGAACATCCGTCAGGATTATCACAGAGTAAAAGAGCAGAATCAGCATCGTTATAGCACCATGAGCAAAGATCCTCGTAATTTGAGTTACCTTCGCCAGTTTTATCACTTTCTTGCTCTTCTAATAATCTTTGTTCAAACTTTTCCTGTATTTCCTCTGAGCATAAAACACATAATGGAACAGGTAAAACAGGATGCTGTAAAATGGTATACAATGGATGATTTAAATCATGTCCACATTTTGTACAAAGTAAATAAGGGATTTCAAAAATATCCCCACCTTCGCGATCTGATGCCATTTGAGTTAAGATCACTTGCTATCACTAATATTATGGCTTTCCTCAAAAAATTTATGAAATTCAAAAATTCATATTTAAGGAAATCCTTAATTAAAATCGGAAATTATTGTTTCTACTAGTATGCATTAGTATACATTGATTGTTGAAACTATCATCTAAAATTACATTAAAATTAAAGGTTACAATTGATGAACTTCTCCCTTTCTCACTCTGAAAAATGCTTACTCTCACGGTAAAATACCGTTGAAAAGGAGAAGACAGTTAGAACACAAAGCGAAGAAAAGGAAAAGGAGGTCGAGGAGGAAAATTTATCATTGTGAATCATGCAGAGACAAAAGTAATTCTTTCCTAATCGCTGTAGAGGTAGATGTATGAGACGTGACATAGAAGTTAGGTGTGTGAGGTGAGGTAGATATATAGGAAACAAAAATTGCAAATAGGCATCAACTAAGAAGCAAGCAATATCTTTAGAGGGAAGAAGAACAGGAAGAGTAATAGTGAGGGAAAAAACAAAAGCAGAAGATGAGAAGAGGTACAATAACAAACGAGCAAATAAATAAAACCGATGAACGGAAAGGACACGTGGATCTATCTTCATTGAATTATAATAATTAAAGAAATTTCACTTTACATTTATACAGCTATTCTCTTCTCCTACTTATTCACTCGTTTATTTTCTCTCCTCTTCTCATCTCACTACTTTCATTTCTGACTAACTACTAACTATCTGGACATGATTGAGTGATAAACTGTAAATAATTGACTACAAAAACAACAACAACGACGACAATTACGATAACAACGACAATAGTAATCCTTCATATTCAAGGCAGGTGTGAAGTAAGCACAAAATTTTCTTCTTCTGTCGTAATATACTTGCATGGGTGCAATAATTCCCAACACATATAGAAAGAACGGAAAGAATCAAAAATCAAAAGAACAAGAAGCAAGAAGAAAAAAAAGGGGGGAAATAAAAAATTAGAAAGACAACAATCAAGTAAAATCTTGCTGAAGTCTTATAATATGATGATACTGACTAACCATGCAAGCTTTTACTACGAAATAATCGAAAATCTAAATTTGTCTTCTAATAATTCATAATCACTGACCGTTCCTATAGAGTGTTGAGTGTTTTTATGTGTGTGTAATTGGTTAAAATATTTATTATTCGGGGATGACTATATCAGAATTAGAGTCATTCTTCAGTTTTAATTGTTCATCCACAATACTTTCAATATGATCACGACAATCATTGAGGGCTCTTTCCAAGCTTATTGGATCATTTGGTACATCACTTCCTGACGATAATACTACCATACGTTTTCCGTTAAAATCTTCTTTCTCAATATAGACCCGAATTCCATACTGTGCTTGTAATTCACGGAGATTTTGACCACCTTTACCGATAACTGCACCAACTGCAACTTTGGGGATTGAAAAACAAAGTTCATTTGGATTTGAGGCACGACGAGCATCAATAATACTTTCGATCGTTGGGCGACCACCATTGCCGCGAGGACTTTGTAATCCAGGTCCCGCAGTGATGGAAGGAGCATAGAAACTATCATTGGACCGGCTCATTGCTGTATTAGGCATTCCTGGAGGGGAAACAACTTCACGCGAAATTGAGAGATCCAGGGAAAACTAAAAGACAATTAGAACATGAAAACGAGCTCGAGGTTCCTGGGTGCAATCAGACTTACATGTCTCCAGAGATAAGCCTTCATTTCAGTTAACTGACGGACTGTTTCCGCTTGTACACCATAATTAACAAGATTTGGAAAAGGAACTGGTACCATTTGAACGCTCGGTTGTTCTACTACTTGAAGAGGTGCGTAAAAAAACGATGTTATCGTATCAATACAAAGTGATTACCTCTAACATGATTTGGGATACCAACAGGGGAAGTTGCAATGTTATCAACACCAGGATTTGGATAACCTCCAAACGAAGGATTTGACGACATGGGTGTTGGCTCAACATAAATTTCTTGGATCAGCAAGTGAGCTCTGACGTGAAGGTTCTGTAAGTCACGTTCCACGAAATAGATGTTCCTATCTTACCTTCTGACCGCACCAAGAGATCCTTCAATGGTAAGCCTTCGGAGTGAAGCACCACTTATGTCCTAATTAATCTCAGAAATAAGAGATGTTCAGGAGAAACAGAAATCGAGTTACCATAGGCTCTTTCTCTAAACGTATCTGCGATGCTCCACTCTTATGTTTGATAGTTTGCATCATAGCACCTTTTTGGCCAACAACTTTTCCCGCCTGAAATTAATGAACATGAAAAGTTTGACAAGATAAACGGAGAATTTTGCTCTACCTTGCTATGTTCTAATAAAAGATTGATGGATAAATCTAGACCAGCTGGACGCATCGGTTGCGCGGCGCTATCTGCTAAAATAGCTTGATGTAGTAACTAAAAAATTGTAATTAAAATAACATGCGGACACAATGATACTCTCCTACCTCTGTTATGATATCGAAGGCATTCAGAACTTGGTCCAGTGTTCCTGTCAGTAACACCTAAGCAGAAATGGTCAACATCAGAACTTGAAACGAAGTTATGTACGTTATCGTCATCTTACCAATCGATTCTCTTCATCAAGATCTGACCCTTTCATATATACTCCAGTTGCGTTACGGACATGAGTGATGGTTTGACCTCCTTTCCCAATGACACGGGAAAACTGAGCTCTATTGAGGAGTAATCTACAAATAGCCTTCCCTGGTTCTTCTCTACCACCAAGAATTTCCTCTAAATAAAAAATAAATCTTCATTTACCGTGAGTGTAGGAAAAGATCTTACCTGGTCTTAATCTTTTCGCAACGTTGTTCATTTGAATATCCGCTGCGGGTTCAAAAGTTCTTTTTCTCTCTTCAATAGACATATTCATATAGTTCTAACAATATCAATCCAAAAATTCAAATAAGGTAAGAAAGGTCAGCACCAACCAACAAAAACAAACGAAAAAAAGCAAAACTGATTCAAAACAAGCTTTTCAACTGCACAAAAAATGAGAAACAAGAGTCGCAAACTCAAATGATAGAAGGAAAAGAATTGTGGTAAATCTTGTCCTTTGAACGGAAGGGAGAAGCGAATCAAGTGTAATGATTGATGATATGAGTTGCAGTCTATCGCACTCTGCATTCATTCGACCATCATTGAAATTTACTTGGAATTCCTTTATTTTACCCGGTAAAATCAAGGAAAAAGAAAGGAGATGTGAGACGAAAGTTAGGTGGAACGTTATTTTTGAATCTACTAGACTTTCATCGGTGATGGCGAATTCAAATGAGACTATTCTGTTAAAATCACCTTTGGTGAAGAAGGAATTTGGAAAAGTTGCGAGTTATCATTTTGAGGTGACAATCCCGGCGAATGCGCCGGATCAATTTCAATTCGTGTTTCAGAACTATTACACTTCCTCTATTACTATCGCGCAAGAAATGACCACAGGACTGAAAATACTTTTGGACAAGAAAATTTTAATGGAAGAAGGGTTTAATGAAGTTCAAGCATATGATTGGCATGTCATTCCAGGAAATACCTTAATACAAAAAGGATTGCAAAAAGGAAAGCCAATCCGCATTTATTTATTCCAATCGACAGATATGTGGAGTAAAATAGACCTGAAAAACATTAAAATTGTTAATCCTAAGGTCGAAGAACGTGGCATAAATCCTTCTATCCAAGAATCCGCTCCCTCTCTGACATCTCTTTCCGCCTGCTTAGTAAATGACTTGCGTGCTGTTATTGAAGCTGGAAAGCTTCAAAGTACCCTGAAACAAAGTTCTGAGTACTACTACACTCAGCCTGATGAAACAAAAAGATCATCTAGGAGAAAAGATCGAAGGAAGGAAACTCGCCGAGCGCCAAGTCAAGAAAACACGACTTTCTAGAAAGAGCCCTCTTTACTGACTCAACTGACTTTCCAAAGATGATTTCATTATATGACATTGATGAACAACCTTATTCCAACTTACCACAACCTCTCTAAGCTTATACCTGTAGTTATGTACAAATATTACTTTTTTTCATTTTTTAAGTTGAAAGATTTTCTGGATTTTAATTTTGTTCACTTTGCGTATCCAATGTAGATCTCAGAAAATCCAATCTGCTCAAAACTTGAAATTTTTTGAAGGAAAGTCCTTTGAAGATACAACTCCAAGCAAATAAAATTCAACCAAATTTTATAAAAGTTAATTATCTCGATTAACACCATCATCATTCGGAATGCAGTCCTTACCTGAGATTTTAGCCATCCAAAAAGATTATGCACATTTGATAGGTGTACAAGAAAGAACGGATCGCCTGATTAAGGGAGTTCGAAATGCTGTTCTTTCTCAGGAATATAGGGTAAGATATTTTCTCTGATTCGAACCAGAATTATTTGTCTTTCAAAAGTTGCTTTCTGAAGTTGAATGTGAGAACTTAATGCAAAAACGGTTATCGCAACTAGAGGATGACTTGGGAGTCTTACAGTCGCGAGTCAGAAGCACTAAGACGTTGGTGGAGGGATTGCTCTGTGAGGAGGAGATTCCAGATCCCTTTGAATTACCCTTGGCAAATTGTCAGCCACCCTGGAATGGATCATTTTTAGTGTTCCAAAGCTTTTTGCAAAAGGCATCGGACCTATTATTGAAATTTAAAAGGAGCTTTGAAATGGAAGAGAATTTGCATCAACTTACACTCTTCTCTGAATCAAAGTCACTTGCATGTGATACTGCGAAAGCTGGAAACAGTTTTTGGAGCCTCCTTACCAGACAATTGAATTACTTACTAAATGCAGTTCGTGTAAAAAGTACTAAGTTTCGTCGTGAATTCGAAGACTTATCACTTTCAAAAGAAACAGCGAGAAGTCGAATTTTAACGCTCGCAGAAAAGATGAATCAAATCATCAAGAAGGGTATTACTTTCGAGAGTGTGAGTATAGAGCGAAGTTCGAAGAGGGAGGCGATCCGGTTTCCAAATATTAGTAAGATAGAGCAGAAAGTGATCAAGTTACTGTTGTTTAGAGATTACGTGACGAAAATTATGCACCTTCAAACTCGATTGAAATTTACTTTGTCCAACAATAATTCTTATTTACAAATAGGAAACAATACATACGCCCCATTAGAGAAGTTATTAGATTCTTGTTTAAAATTTCCTGCGCTGAATTCAGGAGCTTTTTCTTCATTAGAAGAAGGAATGACCCACTTGAGCGATTCATTATCCAACCAGCAATGTAACCATTCAGTGAAATGCATAATCGAAACCAATACCAGAAAGTTAAACGGCCTTTTGGTTTCTTTCGATGATATTCTTACTGATCTTCAAGCTATTAGATCAAAATCTATAATTGAAAAAGAGGTTTGATTTCTCTTTCTTGTGACTTTCGAAATAATCCTCTTTTAGGAAATTCCTGACTGGGCGTTCGCGGTTATGTCCAAATCACTACCAGAACGGATTGATGGTTATCACACTTATGAAGCCCATTCCTGCATTTCTGATGTTCAAGCGAAGCTTTATAGCGTCTTATCGATTGTCCTCCAAAAGCGTAAGTTCCTCTTGCGAGTTGGTTTAGGACCTCAGTATGGAGACGCACAGCTTTTTGCATGGTAACCTTTTCTTCTCGTCTTTTTTTTTGCGGTAATTTGTGGATCTTTTTTAGTTTTGCTGAGCTGAAACAAAAGAATCTAAATCATCATGAACTTGAAATAGAAAAGCAGGAGCTGGAATTGAAAAATTTAGATCGAGAATTTCAACAACGATTACAAGATCAAAGAAATCGCTACCTGAATTTGAAGGTATTTCGATCAGATACCCCAATACTTCATCTAATCATTTTTCAGAGAGATCTTTTAGCGAAATTGACGCGGCTTCAGCAACGTGAAATCAAAATGCAGGTCTGATAGATTTTTATCTTTCTCGTGAATTGTTTTATAGTTCCGTTTAGAGCAGCGCTAAGCGTAAACGAGAAGGTTGGAATATTTCTCAAGATCGAAAAGGGAAAAGAGTCAAAGCTCGAATGAGAGCAAACCAAGATCGTTGATGAAATTGATTGCCCTCAGTACTGAGCTGCAATACGCATCTTCATTCTTATTCATGTAATATTTAAGAATTTCTTTTTTTGAAATTTATTTTAAAAGAAAGGCAGATCAATCATGTCGCAGAATTACAGAAATTAGATGAAATTGCTGCAACCCAATCAACAATCCTAACCATCTACTCATGAATGAATAATCTAAATGAATAATCTCCATCTATTAATGAAGGGAAAACGAAAATAAAGCATTAATGATTATCATCTTGTAAATTTTCATGATATCCACAAGCTAAAACTAATTTACGAATAAACAAATTTCTCTCAATACCAACAGAATGAAAATGAATTAATTCATTACATTCTTGTAATAAATTTTTATGTTCATTAGGTGCTTGTTCCATTAAATCATCTAAATTAATATAACTTTTTGATTGTTTATTAGTATTATATATTAATATAATAGGTTTCTGTAATTGTTTTGCAATAGATAATTCAAACATGACATAAATTGATTTCCATATACTTGATGATAAAAATAATACATATGCACCAGAATATTTTATACCATTATACATGGATGCTTTATTAATTTGACTTGCTTTCTGATCAAACCAACATCGGATCTTTTTACCAACTTTACTCATTTTAATCAATTCTGATGTTACAAATGCACATAAATCAGTACATTCACGTTGTATATGACTTAAAAAGAAATGATATACAAATGGCATTGCTTTATGTGTAATAGTATCATTAAATTTATTACGAATGATTAAATCTCTAGAATCTGTATCTCTGACACCAATCCAATGACCATCTGGCGTATTTTCACGAAATTGACTTACTTCAGGATTCCAATCAAAGGTTGTTACTTTCATGTATGATGGGAACGAACGTGGATTTTCACTTTGAAAATTAATTAATAATATAAATTCTTTTCGTTCATCATGGAAAATACCATCTAATTGATAACGTCCCCATACAGTACCACCACGTTGTGCAGTACCTTCATAATAAATCCAATTACCTTTTTCTAAGATATCAATTTCATTCGTATCATCCCAATTATCAATATAAGATAATAATTTTGTTTCCATTAATGAAAAATCTAAAGATGAAGCTTTCCACATATCTTGTAGTGTTAAATCAATAGGAATTGCTTCAATGAAACCTGCTTGAAGAAGAACATAATCTAATAAAGCATTTTGCTCATATGATCTTCGATAAAAAGGAAGAACATCAAGTTGTTGTAGATCCTCTGGTGCGAATTTCATTACCTCAGGAATATTACAATGACCGATTAACCTTGGGTCACTTTGACTAATCAAAATTATTGGAATATTGTTTTCTTTAGCTAGTTTCAGTTGATGCAGTACTTTTGCATCAGTCCAAATAGAAGGAGTGATAAAAACCACAATAGTTGCACTTTTTAACAGGAATTCTTCTTGATGGTTATTGTCAAGATTTTCGTATTCTGCAGAACAAAGAGTGACAATTTTAGGTTTTCTTGATTGCAATGCTCTCTCGTAAATGACATTAGCAAATGTTGCAGCGGTATCGGCAATTTCATTAATCACACCAAGCAAGCAAAAGTGATACAGAAAAGAGCATCTATACAGAACTGTCTGATCCGAAACATGAATACTTGCTCCTCCTGATGAATACTCATTCGCTAATTCGAGAGTATAGTTCGATGTATTCAACGAACCATATCCTTCATTTCCTTGAGAACTTTCCCATCTGTCGTCAGTATACCAATCACCTTCAATTTGTTTTACAGTCCATGTTCCGTCGGCTTCTTTCCAATGCATTTCATGTGTGTATGAAAAGGAAGGGATGGAAGTTACGGATTGGGATAAATATTGAACAGAAAACTCGACTGTCTGATCTTCATTAGGAGAAGAGAGGATTTGGTACCAACCGAGAAGCGTATCGCGACGTTTATCAAAAGCATAACCCTCATATAATTGCTCCTTTAAATAAAAATCCTCTATTTTATCGGGGAAACTAGATCTCTGTGTGGTAATATTCTTTCGTTTAGAAGTATAAGAAGAAAAGGGGAAGAATAAACATGCAGCAGATGAATCTAATCTTCTTATATAACCTAAGGACTCTATAATATGGGAGTTTACTGAATCAATGACCCAAGCTTCATATCTCAAAGAGATCACTTCAATTTCCTCGAAGAGGAAAGCGAATTGTTTAGGAACTGTTGAGAGGAGACGTGACAGATCAACCTCTAAATTTATACGATTCTTCAGAAATACAGAAGAATCATGACTGTAATAGCTGTCATTTAAGGGAAGATGGACGAAGACGATTCTTTTGCTGTTTTCAATCGCATCATTGAGAGCTGAAAAAATGGCCTCTGAAGACCAAGAATTGGGACTCATAACAACAAGTAAAGCCCGCGATAAACCCAATTTATTCACATCCCTTGTCGAGCGAAGCTTTGGATTGGTTCTATGGTGAAGAATAACTTGAAAAAAGTCTATTAAATCGTTCGTTTCATCATGTCCAGTGATCAAAACATCATAACAGCTTTCTTCTCTTTGGTTTTCCCTCAATTCCAAAATATTCCTCAACCCATTTTGGTAATTATCATGATTAAAAAACGACCTTGCATTATCAACAGATGCTGATGCTCCCATTTCTCGATTATTTCTCCAATAGAGGGAAGTACAGAAGGTTGTAACAGAAAGAAAGCAGCAGAGGAATTGCTTAATTTACTGAGTTGAAAGGAGAAGCAGAAGATACGAAATCCTGAAAATAAGGATCCTTAATCTTTCGAAACCACTCAATGATAGATCACAAATAATCAATAATTCCCGCACATTCATTTTTATTTTAATGAAAATGATTCAGAGTCCTACTTTTATATTCTTGGTATTAGCTATATTTGTTTCCTCATGGAAAAAGATACTTGCTGTTTCATTGCGAGGTTTAATTGAGGTGAATAGGACAGAAATTCATAGTTTGGATACTGTTGTGCAATCTCTATCTTGTTCAACTTCATTCGGGAGTGATTGCTCAGTTACTGAAGGAGATTTTAGACTATTATGTTCTACGTCCTACTATGAACCTTGGTCGCAGTGGGTGACGGGTTGCTCGACGTTTGATTATGGGCGACAGTATTCTTATATCAATACGGTAAACCCTGACCAGACTGAAGCTCTCACCACGACTCGAATAGAATGTGATCCTTGGTGCTCAAAAAACCAGTACACATGCTCCTTTCAGCGTTCACAAACACAACAAACTCTTTCATGCGTGGCTACAAGACAACCTATAGGAACTTGTACACAAGCAAGCGGAGGTGGTGCATGTCTAACAACATCCTCACCGAGCTTCCAAGCGACAAGTAAGCCAACAGCATTTCCTGCTTCAAAACAGCCAACAAAATTGCCAACAAGACGTCCAACCACATCCCTATCAAACAACCCTCGACCCAAACAGCAGCACCCACGAGACGTCCAACTTCGTCTCCAACTGTAAAGCAAACTCCAACAGAAACCACAGCATTGACGAAGAGATCGTCAACTTGCTCTCGTCCATGCGAAAAGTTTCCTGCAGGCTCAATGTCTTTAGGCGAGAATGGATTGAATACTATAATCCACTTTGAAGGATTTTCTCCCACCTGCTACAACGATCAACATCGAGAGTGTGTCGACCGCAAGGATTGTAAAGACGGTGTTTGGACCATAGGTTATGGTCATGCGTGTTTGACCAAGCCAGAAGCTGCGAATAGTGATGACTTGCCCCAGTACAATGTCATTTGTAACAAGAATGCTTGTTCAGGTAAATTAACGAAGCAACAAGCTCGTCAAGTGTTGGCATTAGATGCAGCTGATGCGGTTCGATGTGTTCGCACACATGTAAAAGTTCCAGTAACACAGAACCAGTTTGATGCCTTAGTGTCATATGTTTTTAATCGTGGTTGCCCGAAATTTCAGAAGTCTGAAATACTGACTGGTTTAAATTCTGGTAAGCTAAATGATAAAAAGTTATTTAATTTGTTCACTATCGTGTACAATGACTGCAAGAGTGAGAATTATGGTGGTTTATCGCGAAGAAGATATATCGAAGCAAAGCTATTCTTATCCTGTGATATTAATCTAAACGGTTTATTACAAACAAGTAATAAAGATTATAAAGCCTGTGTTGGAGGCTGTCAGTATTGTGATAAATGTTCTTCCAGTTGTAAGGGAAGAGGTTCTACGTTAACCACTGATTGTGTTTATCCTCATTAATCCTCAGTAATCCTCAATAATCTTTTATGCTGACGAGCTTGTGACTCCAATGCCATTGGATTTGCTATCAATCACCTTGTTTGTTTGTATTCTTTCTTCTTTTTCCCTTTTCTTAAATTGTCTATTAGTTAGAGTTTTTCTCCTCACATCTGGTTAAGGTCTTAATTGAAGTTTTGATTCCATCAAACAAAGCTAATTCTCATTGTCCCATATCTTGCTTTCCCCTCCTATTATTCGAGTTGGTGGTATTCACTACTAGTATTGCATACAGTCAGTATGACTATTCCGTAGATTTACTTCTCACCAAAAGAGTAAAATTACGGTCACTGGTTACACATTTTTTTCTCTTTTTTGCTTTAATTATTTATGAGCAAATCTTATCATTCCTCAACGATTTCTCAAAGAAAGTTACTACAAGTATTACTTTATTTCTCAATATTCTCTTTTAGTATTCTAATTTACCGATTCTTTTCCCAATGCAGAGATATGAGTGATTCAAAGTCCCACAAAATTAAAATTGCTTATTACATCACAGGCCATGGATTAGGTCACGCGACTCGTTCTTTAGAGTTAATTCGTGGACTATTACAAACAGGTAAATTCGCAGTGCATACTGTAACCACTGTAGATGAATCTTTCTTCATTAATGAATTAAAGCAATATGGCATAAATCTTTCCAATGAAGGAGAGACTGGTGAAGTACTATACAAAAATTGGTATCGTAATTTAGATACAGGTGGTATTCAAAAAGATGTTATTCATTTAGATCCAAAGAAAAGTTTAGAAACCTATTATAATACTATTCATCTTCATCGTAATGAATTATTAGAAATTGAAGTAAATTGGGCAAAAGAACAACAAATTGATCTAATTTTAATGGATTCTACACAATTTGCTACAGCTATTGCTAAAAGACTTGGTATAAAATCCATTTTTGTGACAAACTTTACATGGAATTATATCTTTGAAGAAATGTTAAAAATCGTTGAAAATGAATTAACACCTGATCTAACCACTCAATATCAACAGATGATTGAAGTCTGTAAACAAGATGTCCTAAATGTTGATTATTTAATTAGATATCCTGGTGGTACACCTTTACCGAGTGATTTTGATGTAAAGAAGATTATTGATGGTCCTGTCATTACACGCCCTATTCGAAATAAACATCTTCGTAAAGACCTTGGGATTAGTGAAACACAAAAGGTTCTTGTTTTAGGATTTGGTGGTCATGCTGCTGATTGGAATCTTCAAGATTCTTTCCTACCTGAAGGTTGGATTTGTCTTGTTCTTCGTGCTGATAAGAACTCCATGCCATCGGAAAGGTTTCAGGTGTTACCACATGATATCTATGTTCCTGACGTTATTTATGCAGCAGATGCGGTGTTAGGGAAGATTGGATATGGTTTTGTGAGTGAATGTCTAGGTGGTGGTGCGGCATTGATTTACATCCCTCGAGTGCATTGGCCTGAGGAAGCATACCTTGAGGATGTTCTAACCAATCACTATCATGCTGGTGTCAAACTGCCACTAGTTGATTATAACAATGGTAACTGGCGTCCTTACATTGAAGAAGCATTAGCGAAACACAGATCATGGACAATAGAGCCAGAGAAACATCCTGATCACGCAACAGAGATTGTAGTTCAGCATATTACTAGAATAGTGGAGATGTGACGTATTGGTATTCGTTTTTTCTTGTAAGGTTTAAAGTAAAGTTACTTTAAGTTGTTTGCAGTTATATCGTACTACTAATATGCTATATTTTCTCGTCATTACGTAGTTCTACTAGATTATTTATTGTATGATTATGACACTTATTCGAGAATTCTACCCAAAAAAGAAAAAGAAGGAAACTATTCTATCCCTTTATTACTACAACATTAATACTACTTCGAAGTTCAAAAATATAAAGACAAAGAGAGGATGCTACCATAATACGAAATAAACAATGAGTAAAGCACTTATTACTTATAAGAAGGGAGTGTTTATTTAGAGGAATGTTGAGGATTGATATGTTGATCATCTGTAACATCAAGATGGAATTTAGGTAATAAGAATTCACAGATATTCTCACGATAGAACTGTCCAACAGTTAAGTTAGTTTCATTGACAAATGTGAGATGATCAGCACGACGACAAATTCTTTGAGGGAAACGACGTTCTAATTCTTCATAAGCTGGATTGTTCTTCTTCTTTTTATTCTTATTATTGTTATCTGATGAGGAAGTTGATTGGGTTTTATCAATCTTTTCCTTCTGTGCTTTTAATATTCGATTACGTATTGCTTTAGCAATATTGGTAAAGAAAAATTCAGTTGTCCCTGAAAGAAATAATATCTCTGATGCAGTATGATGTAATTCAATATTTGTTAATAGATTATTCTCGACAGTGATTAATGAATCAGTAATAAGAGTACTATTCATCGAATTACCTCCATCCACTGTAGGTGATTTCCCAACACCTGATACATGTGATGGACTACCAGGTACAGGAGAATTGTTAGATGGTTTATTATTTGATGGAATATAATTAGTTTTCATCCATTCATCATGATTGAGAATTAATTCAGCAAATTCTTCAATACAATCTTGAAATTTCTTTTCACGATCAGCATATAATAGAATATGTTTTAATGCTTGGAAATCATTAATATAAGCCATTTCTGATGGACGGAATAATCTTAATGCACCTGGGACATGTAATAATCCTCTAACAAGTGGAACATTACCATTCCATGGTGATTGAAAGATAATCTTATTAATACAATGATTTACATTACAACAAGGTTTCGAAGGATTTTTATGAAATTTAATTAAATAATTTAAAATTGTCCAACCACCAAATGAAAAACCTAATAAATGTAATCTATTATATTTATGAAGGAATAAATCTGTACTATGAATGACATCATATAATTGGGTAACAAAAATATCTGTATTATGAGGTATTGTTTTATTAGATAATACTTCTGATTTACCATGGGTATAGAGATCGAAGGTAACGACAATTGCATTACCTTGTGCTAGTGCTGCAGGGATATCACTATCACTAAAATGACGTAAAGAACCACCTAAACCATGAACCATCACAAGAATTTCTACAGAATCTTGAGGTAAAGATGGTAATTGTGCATAGGATAAGTGATTTGGATAGTATATCTCACAATAAGTTGATCCATGTGTTGTTGGAATCGTTAAACATTTCTTAGAGAATTCAAACATAGGGAAAGGTGGAGGTAAAGCACAAGAACAACTACGGCAAGACATTATTCGATTTGATATATGTTATGAAGCTAAAAGAGGGTGATGTCAAAGGGAATGGTATTGATATAATTGATAATGAATATCTTTTAACAGAAGTGACAAAACAACTCTGTGTCGTCTTATCTTTATTATACACTACTAGTAGGAGGAATAGTGCACATTTTTCACGGTTATTGTGCACAATAATATCAGCAGTCTTCTCATATTGAATATGAGACAGCAGAAATTCCTTCAAAACCCTTAATTATTGAAGGAGTCAAAAATGAAGGAAACAATTCGAAAAAAGTGTTAATTTTACTGTTGCGATTCGTTCTCTGAAAAAAAAGAAAAAAAATTAAGAGAAAATTACAATTGTGCCGCAGTCGCTTGTCCACCATCACCCTGGTAGCCACTGACAGGCACAGCACCGGCATAACGTTCGAATTGTGAGGTACTGTAAATGTAACGCCAAATGAAGTAAGAACCACAAAAGTACAAAGATTGGCCTAAAGTGTCAAACACCCCGTTGAATCTAAATTCACCGAGGTGGCAGGACTTCCCGTTCCGGTCGCTGCTGAGACTCCAGTACCCGCTGGTCATAGGATTCCCCCGCTGAGCTCCCTAATTTCGCTGTATCATAATCTGTGAGATTTGTTGAAAGTAAGAATTGTAGGTGGTTATTGTTGATGCGAAAGAATAGGGGTGTGCAAGGGTGCACAATTGGAAGGCAGCAGTGCACAAAATCTGAATTTGATGAGGAATCATGAGATTCCACCTTCCACCTGAGATCTATCGATTGATACAACTTTACTTAACACATGCAGATAATCATTACTTCTTAAATACATCAAAAACTCTTTTTAGTAAATTAAAGAAAGAAAGTATTTATTTTGTATTAACTATTTCAAGTAGTGAAGAATATATTAAAAATCCTATCTTTCAAGAAATTTTATTAAATAAAGTAGAAAATGGTTGGAAGCAAATATCAATAAGATTAAAGAATAGTAGACTTCAACCTAAACCTTCTCGACTCTTACCAGTACATAAAGTGATCTTTGAGACAACATATTGGGAGAATTTCGATTTTAATTCATTTAGTCATATTGAATGTCTTGAGAGTGAAATCGGTTATAATGAAACATCCATCCCACCTATACCTAGAGTGAAAGAGCTCCTTCTGGGCCGATGTCCTTCTTTGGACGATGTTAAAAGTCTTGGTCATCTCTCGAAGCTTCACCTTGAGTTAGGCTTTATGTCTACATTGACTGATTTCGCACCTCTCAAGAACATCCCCCATCTTACACTTCTCGGAAATCTACAAGGAGATTTCTCTGTTTTTCATCAATCAAAGCAAAAATTTCTACGAATCGTTCGTTCCACACTTTTAAAAGATGTCACAAATTTTGCTGGAATTCGACAACTTACCCTTGATTCTTGTTCTCAGCTCGAAGATCTCTCACCCCTTCGAGGAATTTATCATTTATCTCTTTTATCTTGTACGAAAGTCAAAGATATTTCAGGTTTAGGTCAACATTTTCATTTAGCCATTGAAAATTGTTCATATAAGTTAACTGGATATGAAGCCTTACTCAATATCCCTAACGTTTCTCTTACTCGTTGTGATATTTCTGATGCGAGTGTTTTGAAGTATGCAACGAATGTATCATTAACAAAATGCGGTAAAATTATTGACATCACTCCATTAAGTGGTGTGAAATCTTTGAAATTAAATTGTTGTTCTGAAGTTAACAATTTGGAAAGTTTAAGTCAGATTCCTGATCTATCATTAACATATGAGAAAGAATTACCTACTTTGACAAATGCATTAAGAAATCAAAAGTTATATCTTTCTCTTCCTAAACTATATGAAGAACCAAATAATTATGATTTTTTAAAGAATATTCAAGAATTAAGCATTGCCCGTTGTGATAATGTCATACAACTGATTAACGATGGATTTATTGAATATTTTGAACATTTGCAATCATTAACTATTTCAAATTCAATGGTCTTAAAGCATGTGAATGGGCTTGGTAGGATTCCAACTTTAAGATTAAAACATTGTTATGTACTTCGCGATATTAATGCGCTAGGGAAGAATCGAATTGTGGAGCTTAATAACTGCCATGCACTCCAAGATATACGCGCTCTTGCAACTGTTCCAATTGTCGAGATACGTAATTGTCCCGTTGTGAGTGATTTTAGTTGCTTAGCAAAAGTCGAAAGATTAAATTTGAAAGTTCTGAATCGTTGGTAATAACAGAGAGAGAGAAAAAGAATTGTAAAGATTAAATTGTAAAGAGTTCAAAATCATTGCTTGCATTGCGAATAAGGTCGAGAACTCCATTTGTTGATAATCATCTCATTATTGAGTATCGGATCTTTATTCCAGAATCAAAACAATTAAACTCCAGAAAAAATATTAGAGGGAAATGTTAACTTTACAATTCAATGATTCTATATCTCCTAAATAAAAGAAGAGAGTAATACAGATACATATAACAGCTACTACTAAACGCGATAGATTTTGAGTTTCATAGGTTTACAATCCCACCATGTGAGAGACTTTTTATTCGAATGGATTGGAAGGTGGACCAATTGGATTAAATCAATATAATTTGTTTTGGTCACTTGAGCAAGTTCTATCCTCGCAAATAATCGAATTTTCTTATTCACTTTCTCCCATGATTTATGATCAGCATAACGACTTCGTTTTCTTCTTTTATCCTTTGGTATGTGACGATAATTATCAAAACCTCTACTTTTCATATATTCCCAATCTTCATCTCGATCCATATTTAATAAATCTTTAGTTTATGATAACTCCTCGAACGTTCCTTCCAGTTCATTCCTCCTTTACTTCCCATCTTTATGATCGCGTAATTATACGACGAGATTTTACAGAGTGAGTCAGGCTACTAAAAGTTACGTACTGCACAAACACAAACATTAGAAAACACTGCATATTATTAAACAAAACTGTATATAAATATCAATAGCAGAGATAAAAAATAGTAGACACAAAAGAAAGATTAATATATCAATTTTTGAGAAATGGTTTCCCTACGATCGTTCTTCTGTATCTTTGACTTCTTTTAGCACGTCAATCTGTTCTTTCGGGAAAAGAATTACTTCTTCACTCTGTCGACCTCGCATTCTTCTCATCTTTGCTTTACAAGTATAACAAAATGCCTCCTATTACACCATGGATATTTCACAATAAATCAAAACAAAATAATAAAGAAATCTAGATAAAGAATACTTACCGGTAGAGCATGAATCTCTTCATCAGTGATCTTATCACCTAACATACATCCAACATGACTCCAAATATTACAATTCGTACACTGAAACTTTCTTCCTTTCGGTCGATATAAAGGATTTTCATACCATGAGCATGTTTCACCACAAAGACATTTAAATCTCCATTCACCATCAGCTTCATCTTCATCGATCTCATCTTCTGAACTTTCTATTTCTTCTTTCTTCTTTTTTTGTTGTTTGCTTATTTTCTTCTTAATTGGTTCTTTCTTTTTGGGAGTATCAACGTTCTTTGGTTTCTTTGGTTTTGGCTCTGTTTTACTTTGTTTTAATTGATTTTGTTTATCCTCTTTCTCCTTTTGTTGTCTTGCTTGTTCTTCTTCTTCCTCACGTTTTCTTTTTAATCCTTCACGATGACGTACTAAATCTTTTTCACTTAATACATATACATCAGAACGATCATCATGTTCTTTATATTCATCACCATAATATCTTTTTAGACGCGAAATCTTCGTGTTGCATGGATTACATAATAAATCAACAATTTCTTCTAAATCTTCATCTGTCATAGAAGGACCTAATACACAGTCTACATGACTCCATATTGAGCATCTTGAACATTCATACATTCTTCCTACAGGATGATAACGAAAACTTTCATAAGATGAACAAACTTCACCACAAATACACTTAAATTTCCATGGTTTATCACCACCTTTACCAACTCCTTCTTGCCAGAAAGCAGTATTTTCAGGACATTGTGCAACATCTTGAATGGTTCTTCTCGGTGGTTGTGTAGGTGGAGCAACTTTTGGTTTTAATTCTTTTACACCATTAATAGGATTCCTATAATGAGAGAATTTTAGAGTCAGGAACAGCCCTATAAGATAGATAAGAGAGAAAGACTTACCACCACATATGAGTACATCTTTCAATAACTGATAAATTTTTAATATTACAATGTCTATCATGTTTTTTTCGATTTTCTCGTATTTGATAACGTATTTCATTCTTTAATTCAATTGGTATCACATGTTCTGATATATAAATATGTGTAATATTTGTTAATGGTAAATGTTTACAAAATCTTTTCCACATATCTATTGATATTTCATAATTTTCACCAATATTTAAACACCATATTAATGGTTTCACTTGTAATAAATCCATTAATAATTGTAATTGCTCATTATGAAATGCCTTAGATATATTCTGTAAATATAATGCTTGGCATATTTTATTTTTATGCAATGCTTTAATGACTTCCGTTAATACTGCAGTATTAATATCCGTTAATCCATGTTGTTTTATCTTTAATATGACTGTATCTTCATCATTGGTAACAATCTTTTGGAGGAGTTTTTGAACATCACCTTTTTTTAAATAAAATTGACTTGGATCACGTGTTGAACGACGTACATACTGACTTTCATCAGATAGAACTGATTCTAATTCAGTATTCGTAGAACTTTTCCTTGTTTGACGTCGTTTCTGTGAATTTGATTCCTTTAAACTCGAAGAACTTTCATCTTGATCATTTTGATCACCATCAAAATTCCAAGAACCTTCCAACTCGGAAGGTTCTGGACTATTTGTTGTCACATCACTAGCAACTTTTTCATTTGGAGAAGGGATAATAGTATCAATCAACATTGTATTCCAGTAATCTCACCAAAAAGAATCTTGGATACTTAAAGGTTATCACAGAATTCAAATAAGATTGTTCCAAAAGATCTTCCCAGTATGATGTTCTCTGTGCAATGGATCTTATGGACGCTACAGATAATTTGATTTTGAAAAATTTTCACGTTCCTGAGTTAAAAACTAGGAAGAATAAGCGCTTTTCAAAGAAGATAGCAGTGCCTTGTTTTGAGAAAGACTCCTTTTTGGTGTTGGCTGGAAAACAGAAGAGATTTCACGAACGTTTTCAAAAAACACAAGCCATCTTATTTTCTTTTAGATGTGAACTATACTATCGCGATTTAAATTGAATGATTGATAATCCATCACGCATTGGTAGGAGAATCTGGCGTAAATTTAGATGATTTGCTATATACGCATTCATTTCATGCATTTTCTTAGCAATCTTTTGATATCTCTCCTTCGCTTCTTCACCAAGTAAACCCTCTGATAGCCGCCCCTTTAATTCTTCATCCTAAGAAATACGATGTATTACACAAGAAATACATCAAGTCAACCCCCTTACCTCTTTGAGAACGAGTCCCTTCCATAAAGTATTATCAATAACCACGAAAGCTCCATCATTTAAGAAAGTATACGCGGGAGTCGTACTATCGCTGTTTTCTCCCATCAATTCTTTTAGATACCAGAGATACTCCTTTTTATCAGCATCAATAAACACTCTACGAACAATCGAAGAAAGTTACACAGTAAGATTTAGAAAAAGACCAAAAACTTACAAATCAAAGGTGTTCTGTTCATGCTTCATTTTATTCAATAACTCTCTTGCATTTCCTTCATTCAAATGAATCTATCCACATGATTCATCACAAGCTTATCGATTAAGAACTTTACTTACCTGTGAGAAAGATGAGAGGGCATTATGTTGATCGAAGTATTTTCTTGCAATTTCGATCGCATTTTTATCAATTTCGCATGTAAAGATCTGCCTCACACTCTCTCCGCTCTCTTTTCTGTCTGCCACCTTCTTCGTGAATTGATCAAAGGAAGTAGCAAAAGAGAGAGCTGAATAACCAGTAAAACTTCCAAGCTCTAAGATATTTTGAGCTTTCGTAAGCGTTGCAAGAAGGGATAAAATTGCGCCTTGACTTGGACCAGAGAGCATACGACTGGCAGTAGCGGGATAACTTGCTTCGGTTTCTTTTCTCAATTGTTCTAATAATGGTGGTTCTTGTTCCGAGTATTTCTCGGAGTACGACGAGAGGAGTTGATCTAAAGAACTATCTAATAGCGCGTGCGAGGTGACAGGAAAAGATGATGTTTCTGCTTTCGTTGTCGGAGATGCAGATTTTCTCAGAGATCGTTGATGTTTCGATAAATTTTCTGTGGAGGAACGTAGAGAATTGTGGAGAATAGGATGAGTACTTGAGTCTAATAGATTTGTTTGCTTTCGTAAGTGGCGATATCTGGGATCATCTGGATTGTTTTCGTATTCTTTCAAACACGCCTATCAATACCATCAGATACTACGTAACAAAGTGAGAAGAAAAATTCTTACCAAACTACAACAAGTTTGATATCTGGAACCACATTTAGAGCATTGAATAAATAAAACCTAAAAGAACAGTGAATACAGGAAGCAATGCAAAATAACAAGAGACTCCTTACATTGCAGGTAGGACAGTTATGAAAGGTATCACAATCACTACCACATGATTCACAAAATGACAAAACTTCATCAGTAATTCTTTCTCCAATACGCTCATCAAAGACAAAATTTACACCACGGAATTGAGATCGCAAATCAATATTTTCCTTGGCTAATTGTTGCTGCTGCTCTTGTTGTTGTTTTAATCTTTCTAATTCTCGACGATAAGCAATAATACCTCCTTGTAATCGATAAGTGTTATTAAAGCCAAGTTTTTGTTCAAGATAAGCATTAATTTTGACACATCGAATACCTCCAGTACAATAAGTATAAATTGGTTGATCTTTTGGAGTGTTTGCAAGAATTTCATCTAAAGCTTTCCAACTTTCACGGAAAGAGGTGGTATTGAGAGGAATGGCAGATTGAAAGAGACCTACATCACTTTCATATGAATTTCGACAATCTAATATAGTAATATTGTGTTTTTCATCTGTTGACGATGTTGCAGGGGTTTGTTTGTTATTCGCTTGTGATAATGATTCATGCCACTCTAATGGAAGCAACTCTTTGCCTGACCTTCTCCAATCCAATCCTTTCTCAGCAGAATCTTGTGAAGATATAGAAGAACGTGTATCATCTTCTTCATCTTCATCTAAACCATCTGCTACGATCTGCGAGCGAATACGAATATGTAAATTACGAAAAGGTTTAAAGCGTTCATATTCTTCTCTTGTAATTTCAGGATCAGTATTAAATCGACTTTCTTCAAAATAAATTAAAGATTTTGTCTTTTCTTTAAAATATTCAAATATATTTGAAGGTATTGCCATTTGTGCATTAATACCTTCATGTGCAACATAAATTCTTCCAAGTACTTGCATTGGTTTCCATAGTTGAAATAATTCTTCTTGAACCCATTTAGGATGTTCAATAGTTTTAAAAGAAAAGAAAGAGACCATAGTATAGGTTGGTGATTCAGACGGATCACAAGGAGGGAGAATATATCGGGATTCAGAGGTTGGTGGGAAAATACCAGGTAAACCATTTAATTTTAAGGTAACTGCTCGATTATTATCCAATGAAGTTCTCATAAGAGCCCTCAAGTCATCATCTCGCTCTAAAGTATGATATTTAAGCTCGTTTTCGGTATATTTGAATTGAAGACGGTAAGGTTGTTGGGATAACTGTTCGACTCGCTTTTCAAGCATCTCACGAAAGGAATCAACAGTTTTATTCTGCAATTCTCGCGAAGAAACAAAAACTCGTACTTTCCGATGCCCTTGAGGAATATTGAGGTGTTTCATGATGACTGGATCTACTTGAACATTGATACGAACTGGAGGTGGAGAAGCTTCTGACAGGGGAGAACGATTTATAACTTTATCTGCCATAATTTTAGTTGCTGCTTGTGTTGAGAGGCGAAGAATTCTAGGTTGGAGCCTCTAAAGAACTATCTGTAACGAAGAATGGGAGAGAAGTCTTGCAAATTACCTTACAAACTGGCTTGAACGTTGGAATCAAGATTCTGAAAGACATTACCTCATATAGAAGTAACGAGGTGAAGAGATAAAGACAAGAATATATCAAGATCTTTGTATGCAATATCTTCATTTACCTTCTTTGGTGATTATTTCATCACACAAAGCAAAAAGTCTGGGACAATAAAGGAAAAACTTTCAACACTATTTAAGCAATTCCTTTAAACGTCATCATTCTTCTTGTGTAGTAATTAGAAATACAATGAAACTAGAATAAAATCTTAGAAAGGAGTAAAAAAGATAATTAGTTTTTGTTTTGTGGTCTTCGATTCAAAAAACTTCTTCTCATTGAAGGAGTTCGTGGATCTTCCCCTCCCCCTCCTCCTAATGGGAGATTTCCTGTGCTTGGATCCTTCGTTTCCAAAGATTTTCTTAATTCCTTCCCTTTCTTCTTACAGGAAATTTTGAGTGACTGTATTTCATTTGGAGTGAGTTCTTTCCATTCTCCTCGTTTTAGTCCTTTCAGCTTGATTGGACCATACTCCGTCCGCCTTGAACTTAAGAACTCACAACCCCACGCCTCGATCACATCGAATATAACAGCAGCAGGTTGATCTTCAACAATTAAGTCTAATAACCAAGTCTGATCTCTTTGGTTTATTTCTGAAACATAGACAGCGATAGCTGGCAGAAGTTCCCTTGTCACGGGGTGCCTTAACTTCCCTTCTCTTAGTGCATCGACTGCCTCGACTTTCAGGTTACCACGAATAGTCACTTCAAATCGTTGTGAGCTATGGTAAGAAGCATGCGTTAAAGGATGAATCCAACCAACGTCATTCGTTAGCAATAGAAGTCCCGAGGTACTTCGATCCATCCGTCCTACAGGAACCAACCTCAGATCATTCGCTTTTGGTAAAAAGTTAAGAATAGTTTCCCGACTTTTATCATCTTCTAAAGTTGATAGAACATCCTTTGGCTTGTTTAAAACTATCCAGAAAATGCTTGAAGGCGTTGGAATAGTTACTAACTTCCCATCAACAAACAGTTTATCTTGTCTCGCATTCATTTTAATACCCAATTCTGTTATTTTCTTTCCATTTAAAGTAACTCGACCATCTAAAATCTGAAATCGATGGTTTAATCGCACGTACATACATCGGGAGAGTGTTCTTACCATTCGTTCGGCATCCCTTCGCGAAGCCAAACCCGCATGTGCGATGACCTTTTGGATTCTTTCATCCCCACCAAGAGTTGAATAATTGTCTTTCGAACTTTGCTTTTCGGATTTAACTGCTCGGGATGACGATTTTTGTTGACTTTGAGGAGCATCAGAAGTTTTCGGTGCAGTTCGTTTTTTCAGTGTAGATATCTTCTTGTTTAGCTCTCGAAGCTGCTTTGGATGCAATGGAGGCTTTGCAGGATCTATAAGTGCTGATACACTCACAAGAAAACAAGTCAATATCAGGAACACTATCAAATAATCCATTCTTCCTTTCATCTTGTTGAGTTCGTACGCAATTTCACTTCATCCAATTTAACGTAAATTAACGGTTGTTAAGTCCCTTCTTTTTTGAGGATCCGATCTCATTCAATATTCTTGAAAATGAACCTGGAAGGCAAAGATGATATTCCTTTTCAACAACATGAAACTATAGCTAGTGTTAAGCCTGATGTTGAAAGCCAATTAACTCCAACCATTGAAGCGTTCCCTGTTCCGGAACCTCCAATTACAGTTGCCTACATTCCTCCTCGAACACCTCCGATTATCTACGTGCCCCCAGAACTTCCTCCAGATGATCGAGATAGTTTTACTTGGTGTGCAATAGTTGGGTTTATCTTCTCCTGGATTCCTCTCATAGGCTTTGCTACCTTCATCTTCAATGCAGATGCACCAGCAGGCAGCGCAAGGAGATCATTCAGTCAAATGGCATGTTTTGTATCAATGCTCGTAGTGATTTTCAACATTTTTTTCTGGCCGTGGTACTAAGTTAGAGCCAACCCTTCAACAGTTTCTAATTTCTTTATTTCATGTTATTATTTAATAAATAGGAATTCCCAAAAATGACCAGTTTTTAGATATAGCATCTATATTACACAATAATAATAACTATAGAGCATAAATTCTACAGTAAATTTATCACATCTTGTTTTTCGATGATTACTTCTTTCTTCGCGTCAACAATTTCTTTATAAGTAATGTTATCGACACAATAATTAACGCTGTGAATCAACCCATTCTTTAAATTCAATAATATTCTTTTGTTGATATAACTTGGTTCGAACAAATCTTTTCTGTCGTAAAAGCACATTTAAATCCTATAAGCAGAGAGAAAGACGTTGATTTATATAAGTCAGGCGAAGGGTTAGATAAATATGATTCCGAGCTTACCTTGGCTGATCTATCTTTGTATTCAGACATGAGCCAAGACAGGGCAACACTTGCAGCACGTCCATGTCCAGCCTTACAATGAACATAAACCTTTTCACCCCTTTTTTGATGATCCTTAATAAACTCAACCGCTGCTCTCAACTTATCAGGACTCGGTTCGGTGTGATCTACAGTTGGTAAATAAAGCTGTTTAATACCAAGTTTCTTGTATTGTGACACTGGACCTTGGTATTCATAACACATGTTCACTACTCCAGTGACTCCTAATTTCTTGATTTGTTCAGGATGACCTAAAAAGCCCATCGGTGCACATCCTAGGATTAAGGTATCATCAACCTGAGTCCAATAGTTTCCTAATCGTAATAATGCAGTGATTGGGAAAGTTGGAAAGAAAAGAATCTTTGATGCTACTTTAGCTATTGGTAACGGTAATAGTTTCTTTTGAAACAAAAGGTAAGTCACAGCAAACACTCCACCAACAACATAAAACACCCTTTTCAGGGTTAATGCAGGGGGAAAAGATTGAAGCACTCGAAAATTGCTCACTATATTCTTAAAGCCTACCATATCTTGAGTCTTTGAATCGAGAAAATTCTTTGATTCAATGGGGTTCGTGAGTTTACGTGATTTTCACCGTATTATTACGTGTTTCGTAAAATTCGTCGCAAGAGGATTTTTTTTCTTCTTTTCATGAGGTCTCCAGAAATAACAAAACTCGATTTGGGATTGAAGAGGAAGATTGAAAAATTGAACTTAAAAGCCGTTATTAAAGTAGGCCTAGCATAGATTGGTCGTCAAGGGTTAGTCACAGGACGGTCTTGAATTGATAAATACCCGAAGTTTTCGTGAGAGTACGTCATGCTATTCTCTCAAGAATGGAAAATACAACTGGCATAGCACCTCCAGCTTTGCTTCTGCTGTTGTGGGTTACTGACGTGGTGGCTTGTTATGCAGGTGAAGAGAGCTATGAACAATTAGCACAAACCTATTATAATCGGATGATGCTATCGCAGTATATTTGTACTCTACAACAGTTGTGGGAAGGGAAGAATTTAGGAGAGTTACATCTTGTCGTAATTCTAAATTCTTCATCAATCGTAATTTAGTAGTGGTGAGACAGGCGATTGATTGGAAAGATCTTTATTTCATTTACAGTTTCAGTAAATAGCGTTAACTTATTATTCTCTCTTAAAATCCCATCGCTAAAAGCCATAGCTTCACTCTCTTCACATAATTTCCTCGAACAACTAACTTTCCTGGCCTTATCTCGATTTCTGATCCGTCCACAACCTTCTGTAATTCCTTCTGAAATTCTAAAGCATCACCTTTAATTTTCTTTACTACTGTTACCACCTTTGTTCTTCCGCCTCCTTTTAACTGTGAATAGACAGCAAAATTACTTGCTGGTCCTGATCGATCAACGGCGAAAGGTAAATCGGAGCGAGTCTTCTCAGGCTTTGGAGCCCAATTAATACCAGAGATAGAAAAATCAGGAGATGAATTAGTAACTGGGTAAGTTAATCCGAGCTTGGTAAAATCGATTTGGGCTGGGGCAGCAGGTCTTTGGGAAAGATGGAGAACTGGAGGATTCTTAGCTCTCTTTTTTGGTGGAGCTCCCATCAATGCAGGTAAACTTCGACGAAACATTCTTTCTGATGCAAATTTACAAGTATTAGACCTCAAATAAAATCAATAGTCTCTCAAAACAAGATCAAGAATGCAAGACAAACAACCGAACAAAAATGACTGAATCAAAAACCACACGGTATCGGTATCAGTATCGATATCGGTGGATTCTTGCCGATAATAAATCGGTATTGTATCGGTAGTATATCGGTATCTCACCTCTTGGAATCTTCTTGTGATCATTCTCACTGAAATTCAGTGATCAACGAACATCAATCTGTTCTCCTCGAGAAATGCTGAGAGTTTAATCTTACATCCTTTGATCTCTTCTTCATATTCTCTCTTATTTCTGAATTTTGTGAGTTCGTTCGTTGTAATTTCTCTTTGAACCTCAAGATATTTTAAATTTAAAACTGAAGGTAAGATGGATTGGTTGGCCTTACTCGATTTAGTTCCATCCTATAATCCGTATTACGTGGTCATTTTATATGTTGTAGCACCTCTAATTGTTTTCTTTTTCTTGGTTTTCTCGATCTCTTGCTTTAGTAAAGATGAAATAACATTCTCTAAGAAAATGAATAATAATATGATATGGACAATCTTCCATCTTTCGCCATTCATTGCAATACTCTGTATTATATGGTCTATTATTGTATGTGTTGTTCAAGGTGCTCATATTTATCATAACGGTAATTTACCTACTAATTTAGAGTATTATTTAAAAGTTGATATACCCCAATATGAGACAGTCAATCTCATTGATTTAGCACAAACTACATTATCCGCGAATAACTACTATTTCCAAATTATGGGATGGAGTACCAGACGTCAATTAAGCTCTTCATCAAGTGCTAATTTAGGGTTAATCTATCATACAAGCAGCTGGGATAATATGCTATTAGAGGATAATATGATCAATGCCTGTGAAACTGAGAAAAATATTATGACAAATGTTAACTGTATTGATTACTCTTCAAGTTCAAGTTTACTTGCATCCGTATTTGATATGAGTACATGCACTTTTCTTATTTCGTATGAATCCGCATTAGAAACATTTACTGATCCCTCTAACTCTGAATACGTTGCTGATAATGTTGATTCCGACCATCCGAAATCAAGTATTATTGGTTCAGCCTTTAAATTAGGTACCTGTACAACAGATGTTGATAGTTTTAACTCATTATTATCTGAACAATCTTACGGTGGAATACAAACAACCTTCCTTGCGACACCTTTTATTACATCCACCTTTAAAGATGCCATCATTAATGGTGCTTATTTAAGTGCAATTGCATTAATTATTGCTGCAATTTATATATTAATCTCAGTACGTGGTATTATTGTAACATTTATATCACTTTTCTCGATACTTGTATCGATTATTAATGCTGCGGCAGTATTATCAGATTTTGATTATGAATCATTTTCTGCATTTAATGTATTAAGTATATTTATATTAATTGGTGTTGGTGGTAATAGTGTTGTTATGTTTGGTTCAGCATGGCGTGATCGTGTTAAACTAGGAATATCCCCTACCTCAGAGGATATGGCTGTCGCCTATAAAGCGGTTGGACCACCAATTCTTTTCACAGTGATTGCTGCTGCAATTTCCTTATTTAGTAAATTAATCTCACCGGTGATTGTCATTAGTCAATTAGGAGCTTTTATGGGTGTTTCTGTCGTTGTTTTCTATGTTTGCTTCCATTTTATTATTATTCCTACTTGGGTATTTACCGGTTGGTTCCACTTTCCTCGACATTGGTATGAAAGCGTCTTTGCCTTCTGTCGCTGTCAAAAGACTCAACAGACTCTTGATGAGGATGAAATGGTTTTTGAAATGACAGTAGACCTTGGAAAGAGAGCTTTTGGCGTTAGTAGCGAGCATATGGGGAGTTTTCATGATGATGTCGAGGAAGTGGAGGAAGTCGCACCAGCCCCGGAAGCGGTCCCGCAACTTCAACCACCCCCAGTATCTGTAAGAACAACAAATCAAGAGAATCGTGCCATACCAAACAGAACATTATTTGCCACCGCAATTGCAGTGATTAGTTCAGATTCAGCACCAGTGACATCATCTACTGTATCCATCACTAATGACCAACCAACATCTTCTTTAAGATCTAAAAAATTTTATATTTATTTAAAAATTATTGGATTATTAGCGTTATTAAGTACTATAGCAGGTTTTTATGTAATTTATTCAATTTCAGTAACAAAATATGAGTTAGATTTAGGTATACCACAATTGTTCCCACCTGATTCGGATATGGGACAAATTATATATATTGTTAAAAATTATAAATCATCTTTATTAACTTCATTAAAGGCTAGTGGAGCACCTGCATCATCTACTCGTGCACCTACCATGAAGCCTGTTTATATCCCACCAAGTTTTACCTTTCCACCTGCTTTCACAGGTTCTCCTACCTTAAGCATGAAGCCGACCACGACAGCCGCGCCAACCTTTACTGCGGCTCCCACTTTTACTGCTGCTCCTACTTTTACCTCAGCTCCAACGTTTACCGCGGCTCCCTCAACTCGCACTCCGTCCAGTATCCCAACAACATCGGCTCCCACCTTCACAGCAGCGCCGAGTTTCACAGCGGCTCCGTCCACGAGGTCTCCGACTAAGAAGCCAACAACACCGGCTCCCTCGTTTACAGCCGCTCCATCAACGACTAGAGCGCCTACAACGAGAATGCCTACTCGCACTCCAACGACTGCCTCTCCCACGTTTACCGCAGCTCCTACAACAACGAGATCTCCAACATTTACTGCAAATCCAACCTTTACCGGAGCACCTTCCTTTTTCCCTTCCTACAAACCTTCCACAATGAGACCCACGAAAGCTCCTGCCACAGACGCACCAGTTAGTGGCGGCAGTGGTGGATCATCACAGCCTTCTGTGCAATACTCGATCAATGCTTGTTGGGGCTTAACTTTAATTAAACCTCATAAAGATAGTGATGCGCAAGTTGGAGTGAACGTCCATTCCTTTCAACGTTACTTAAATAATGGTTTCGTTACTGATCTTTACAATTTGTGCAATTATGTCAATAATCATCGAGTTGAATTAAATGTTGATAAAGGTTGGGTTATGGAAAGAGATTGTATTTTTTATCAATACAATGCATCGTATTATGAATTACCTGCTTGGGGATTAGGTCGCAATATCTCTAATGGTTTTGTGTATTGGACAACCAAATCATCCTCTGCACGATCTAATTTAGGTGTCGAGAAGATTAATGCATCATTACCGTGGTCATTAAAGAATACTCAAATATCATGGTTATGTACGAACTTTTCTGCATCAACCAATGTTTCTTCTTTATTAAATCATGCAAAACTCGCAACAGATATTCAATCAAGATGGATGAATGTATTAGATGATTATGGTGGAGTTTATGCATCAAAGTATGATGTGAATACCTGTATTGGATCGACAGCATTCTCTTTTCCTTTATTAGCAACAGAAGTCTTTCATTCCATTGAATTAGCGATTTTAATTTCTGTGATCGGGTTTTTTGGTTTATTAATTTTCTTTACTTATTTTGATATTGGTATAGTATTATTAGGTACAATAGGAATGATTGCTATCTTTGCTATTGCTATTTGTTGTCATCTTTATTTATATAATGCTACCTTTGATCTATTAGATGTTGTAGTCTTAATTGCTATTATTGGTATTGTTGTTGATTCACCTATACATGTGATATTACATTATATCCATGAAAAGAATCAACATTATCTGAAAAGAAAGAAGAATTCAGATACGAATGGTGCCAATGATCGTGAGGAAGACTATGATGCGTTAGTTGATGGTGATGGTGAGACAGTAGCTTTATCGAAGCCATTACACTCGACTAATATGTATATGAGATTTTCTTTACTTCAAATTCTGATATTAACAGGTATTGCTGGCGTTCCTTTGCTTTTTGCGACCTTTGTACTCCTGCAAAAGACAGGACAGTATATTGTTATTATTGCAGTTGTCTCTTATGTGTATTGTATTGTGATTCTTCCTTATTTATTAGCTCTTACATGTCGTACTCATATTTGTGATCGTTGTTGCTTGACAAATCATGAAAGTCTCACAAATGATACCATGGAAGTGGTCGATCCTGATGCTCCACCAATGGCCGAAGTTATTCGTGAAGAAAGCAAGTTCGGTAATAACAATGATGAAGATTTTGATGATAATGATGGTAAAGAAGATGAGAAGCAAAGAGATGAATATAGTTCAAGAGATAATGTAAGAGGTAAATTTGGTAATTCTTTTCGATCTTTACCTGTCGAAGACATTGAACTATAAGGAAATGATGAAAAGATAGCCTTCCTTTGAGATATATAAAGAATGCTAGAATATTCATTTCACCTCTTTTTGTAAGCTTAACTCTTGAACAAATCCTCTAATTATAGTCTAAGCTATGAGACAATTTGTCAATTGGCAAATGTATGATAAATTTACTGCTGTGCAGTATGAATGGGGCAAAAAGCTGGGGAACAAATTCAGGGCCAAAAACACAGTGCACGATTGTTCGAAAAAGTTCAAGATATCGTTATATGATTGAGGGTCTTATGTTTTGGTGTCTCCTAACAATCTGCTGTCTTATTCTTGCATCATCATCTATTGCTTCGTTGAATCAATGTTATTCGTCGTTTGACGACATTTCAACAAGAGAAATCCTTGGATCTTGGGTAAAAGGATCGTTCTATGACCATCCAGGAGTTTTCGCTCATGAACGAAACGTCTCAAAATGGTGGGAACACGCTTGTCCCGCCCAGAGTCGAATTTGGAGTTGCCGCCGACATGATGCCGATGAGACCTCAGGTCATGGATACGAAGCCTATTCTCAACGCTTTGTTCCAAATAACTGTGCTCTGAACGGATTCGATCCATTCAAATTTATGCATATGCTTCGAAATCGACGCCTCGTAATGATTGGTGATTCCATAACGGTACAGTTTTACACAATGATAATCTGCAGCCTGCACGGAGTGGTGGCAGCAGAGTATAATCTAAACTGGCTTGATGTCTCTTCTACTTTTGGACGTGAAGATTGTCGAAGTGAAGAGCATTGCCATCTTCAAAGTAGTTCTGTTTACTACCCTCATTACAATACAACAATTATTGTAGATTTAGAGTATGGTAATCGCTCGTTTTCCCTTTACTCTCGACACCATCAGTTAACCCCCAATGATGTTGTTGTATTTAATCGAGGACTTCATGTTCACGATGCCAATATTATGAAGCAGGAGGTGCGATATTTCTTTGATGAATATCTTAAGTTACCTGAAACTCATCAACCAATGCTCATATGGTATCGCAGCCCATCAACATATTCATTTACAGCATCGTATTGATAAAGCAGGATGTTATGATTGTGCTCATTTCTGTGAGAATTCTGGAGTATACTATTACTGGAGGGAGATCTTCTATAACATCCTTCCTTTAGTCATTCAACATAGTGTAAAATTACGGGAGAAAGTCTCTCCATGAATCGATTTGATTTTGTTCCCAAAAAAGAAAAATATAGTTCAATAGTTTGAAATGTTTTCTGATAGTTCCTACATTATACTTTTATTCTTTGTTCATTTTAAAACTTGTCAGTTTGCTGAAAAACACTTAAATTTTAACCACTTCCGGTCCGGTTCCGGTAACGATACCAAGGATAGATATATAGTGTATAATTGTGAAAAGAACATGAACCAACATTTGTTTTGACAGTTATCTGAACACAGTAGTAGTTGAGCTATAAAGTCCAATTCTCTTCGAATAGCCCCACACGAAGAAAGAAGGGGTGACAATAGATTTTGTCTCACTGATAAAAGTGTATAGGTGCTTTTGAGCATCATTGGAGTGATTGACGTTGTTTCTACAGTGATATTTGATCCTTCTTAAAGAGGGAGGGATTCTTCGGTGATGTACAATCGACAGAAGTCATCAGTCGTAGATGATACTGACGCGAGTGGCTATGATGAAAAGAGCGATGTTTTATCCCATATTCCTGATTTCTTTGATCAAGATGAACAACAGCAAAATGAGAAAACTCTGGATCTCTCTATTAGTGCTTCTCAAAGCCATTTAAAATATGTCGCAAATTTTTGGGATGTTCTAAGCTTTGGTATTTGTGTAGCTGCTGCAAATATATTTATTGCTTGGGGATCTGGATTTCGACAAGGTTTTTGGGATTTTTTCTTTGCTACTGTAGTTAGTTCATTCTCTTTTATTAACTTGTTTCTTTGTATTGCTGAACTTGTAAGTATTGTACCTTATGGTGGAGGAGCATATGCACTTGCCCGTGTGACAGCTGGGCCTTATATAGGATTTTTGGTTGGGTGTTGCGAGTCTATAGGAAATATTGTCTTTGCTTTTGTCGCAATGTTACCTCTTGGGACTACCATCACTTATATCTTTGATGGAGATCCACAATACGAACCATTGTACTGGTTAATAATCTATGGAGTAGTGATAGGAGCTGAATTTGCTGGAAGGAAATTTTATTTCTCTTTCTTAAGATTTGTTGCTTTTTTATCACTTTCAATCATTACGTTGTATTTTATTGTCTCTTTTCAACAGATTAATCCCAATAAATATCTTCCTGATTTACTGAAAAGTACTTATCGTGAAGGGATTATTGATGCATTCCCTCTTCTCATGCCTGCTGGTTGGTGGTATTATGGTATTGAAATTATGCCACTCATCAACGACGAAGTTCGAAATGTAAGTTTTCCCCTTTCCTCTTCTGATTATTCTGTGTTCTAATGTGCCATTTTCTACATAGGCGAAAGAGAACTCTCCAAAAGCTATCATATTAACAGTAGCTATTGTGACTTTCCTTGCCTTTGTTTGCATTGTCTTCGCCTATTGTCAGTATCCAAGTTATGAAGATGATAAAGTTTTCCTATTACAATCTTTACCTTTAAATAGTGGATTTTCTAATGCATTTGGTATCACTGATCAAATGGCAACGATTTTATCATACCCTGGTCTTTACATCTCCAATGCTCTCTTCATCTATGGTTATGGTAAACAACTCCGAGCATTGGCTAAATCCAAGCTTCTTCCTTCCTTTCTCAGTCTTACGTTAACAGATTCCAATATTCCTTATGTCGCATTACTATTGGGATCTTTAATCGGATATATTGCACTCGCTGTTCTAAATAAAGGTTATGGTAATAACTATGATTCCCCGATAATGGTAGAATTATTTAATGCTGCATTAATGGGTAGTTATTTCACTTTTGAAGTTATGTTTATAAGTTTTATCATTTTTCGTAATAGATATAGTAATTTATCACGAAGTTTTACCAACCCTTTGGGTATATATGGTGCTATGGCAGGTATGATTGGTTTTGGGTTTCTTTCTATATCGTTAGTTGGATACACGAATGATAATTTTCATGCTTTTTATATGTTTCTTGTATTTATTGCTTTATCATCATTATATTATTATTTCTATGCTCGTTATAATCAAATCTTCTCTGAGGAAGAACAAGCAGTAATGTTTCGAGTTTATCTAATGAAAGGTAAGCCACTGTCAATCATGGTAACTGATTTTTCTTAATGTTTATTTTTATTTACAGCGAATCAAAGAAGAATTCATTCTCGATTAAGAATTAAAAAGCATCATCTGAATGGCCGAAAATTTAGAAAGCAAAGTTTAAGATCAGAGGATAATTCTATTGCAATATCTCTCGCTAGTGGTGCGACTAATTATCAGATGGTCCATGGGAGAAGTGTCAGTAAAGTTCATATTGCCCCACCTCCTTTAGTACAATCTCCATCTATATTAGAAGATGAGTTGATGAGTGTTTCGTCTCCTAGAGATCTTGATGTTGAAGGAACATAATCACAATAATCCCCTTTATTTCTGTATATAGGTATATAACTTCTTATTTTTCCTTCTCTGTTCCCCTATTCTTTGTATCGATTGATTGATAGAGTTTGTTTTGTTTTGGTATAGAAAGTATTCTTAGAAGTGATGTATGATATCCACGATTATATTCAACAGCATCAAACTCTTTTCTTACTACAAGAATGTTGGTTTACTTTTAAGTATACATTCATTCGCCTTGTTCATTTGGATACATAATGAAACTTCATTCATTTCCCTCATTCACATATTATTATTGTTTTTCTTTCAATCCTCCTTCTCTTATGAATAGAGTTGTGTTTTTGATTGCTCTGTTAACTTTAATATCAATAGACACACCTTCAACAACTCTCATCCTTCTCCACCCAAAACATATACCACTTGTTCTTAGTTTAAGGTTTATCAGCTTATCGTTGAAAGAAATCTCTATTCCAATTCATACGATCGGTGGGTTCTCCTACTCTACCAGTTAATAACTCACATCCTGAGTCTGTTATTAAGATTGTATGTTCAAATTGAGCAGATCTAGAACCATCAGCAGTGACAGCAGTCCAATCATCAGGCCATAGAACATCTCGATGAACACCAAGATTAATCATAGGTTCAATGGTAAAGATGTGACCTGGTTGCATTGTGCCTTTCGCTTTATTCTTTGGGTAATGAGGAATATTTGGAGCAGTATGGAATAAGTTACCCACACCATGACCACAATAAGTTGTGACAATGGAGCAACCAGCAGGTTTTGTCACTGATGCAACAGCTTCTCCAATATCTCTGTTAGGGTTTAGGTTAGTCTTTAAATGTTACGGTTTTGGGAATAAACTCACCTATAAAGTGATCCAGGTCGACACATAGCTACAGCAGCAGCAAGTGAATCATAAGCGCATTTCACTAATTTCAATGATTTCTCATCAACATTACCAACTAAGAATGTTTCATTTAAATCAGAATGAAATCCATTCTTATAAACACTAACATCAATATTAACGATATCACCATCCTGTAATTCACGAAGATCTGGGATACCATGACAAATCACTTCATTGACTGAAGTACAGACAGATTTAGGGAAGCGATGATAATTTAGAGGGGATGGATAAGCTCCACGCTCAACTGTTGCCTCATGGACGATTCTATCAAGTTCATCACAAGTAACACCAGCTTTGACGGCTCTACCAGCAAGATCAAGGACTTCTCTGCCAATACGACAAGCCTCTCTAATTCCTGCTATCTCAGCAGCTGTATACACCTTAATGGAAGAGTTGCTTCGTTTATCCTCTTGTTCACTTAATGGGAAGCCCATAGGGTGGATGGCATAGTCTGGTTTGAGAATGTGATCAGGGACAGTTCTCTTTGGTGTTTTCTGGTAAGGTCTGAGAGATCCAGTGAATGTGAAGCCATGAAACTCACTTGGCATTCTACTTGGATCAGATGCTTCACGAGCTTTCTTCACTTGCTTATGTAAATCTTTATGAATCTCCCAATAACCTTTGAAACATTCTTGACTACAGAATCTACTTGGAGGAATACCAAGCTTTAAACAAGTTGGACAACCCATTTTTGCCTCTTTCCCACATCCTGGGGTTGTACAGATATGATCACTACCAGTAGACCCACTTGGAGCATCAGTATTCTGAAATTCACTCATGTTTTAATTCTCTTCTCTTCTTTATCAATCAATTCTTACACAATTCCCCTAGATTCTAGACATTTGAGGATTTGGGCAATTGAGTTGAAAGTCGATTTTGAAGAAAATCGATATTTTTATAGAATTTGGGAGTTGTGTCACCATAGAAAGCATTTGAAATTTTAAAAGAACTTTCTTTTGTCATTTATATCACGATTGCAAGGTAGACTGACAAGAGATTATTTGTTGAAACTCTTATTGAAGAAGGTTAGAGTATATTTATGTGAACTGTTAGTGGAGATTCTCTTTCAAACAAGTCGTTTTCATTGAGCTAGAACAAAGACAAACCTAACTGTCAATAGACCATTATTGCTTTAACTACACAATCATTTACCAATCGAAAAATGAAAACAAAGATTTATTTTCATTATGAACCTACTAATGGGAATGCTACGACAATACCGGTCACAGTGGATGAGGATATGATGTTAGAAGGTAGTTTACAACTATTTATTCAAATTAGTCAATCTGCCAACTCTTTTTTCTCTTCTATTGTACCACGACACTGTATTGTGAAATTAGAAAATGGTAAAAGCCTTTCTTTAACATCTAAAAAGACCTTATTAGACCTAATTGGTGAAGAAACAGACCTTTTCATTACCATCGACCAGAAACTAGTAGAAGAGGATAAACTCGCGAACAAACCTCCTTCCACTCCAACTCCCGTACCATTCGGTCCACAACCAAAACCATCTAACGCAATAAGTGATAATTTTGAACAAAGTATATCATTATTTAAAGAATTTATGACGAAACGATTATACAAACGAGGTAAACTATTATTCGAGAAAATATTATTATCTATCGATATACCACCATTCTTACCAACTAATTTACCAACTTCTAACACTACTACCATCAATAATACTAATAATCAGCAAGTGTTTCATTATCAATTACATATTGTTTATATTTATCAATGTTTAATGGAAATACATTATCATGCTAAACGATATCACGAGACCATTAAGATAGGGTTACAGTTTATACATATGTTACTCAAAGATACCAGTCAATCATCAACGTCGACATCATCTTCTACCACCAATGGAAGTGCCAACACTACTCCATTAACTCCTTTAACTCGTGTTCAATTAAAGAAATTTTTATTTTTATTTAAACAATTTCAATACTTTGAATTATGTTATCTATTAGCCAAAGCATATTTTGAATTAAAGAAATATGATCGTACGATAGAAATTATTACCGTTTGTATTGAACAATATCAATCGATTATATTAAATCTTTCTTCTTTAACATCATCTACTTCCTCTTCTTCGACTACAGCAGGATTAACTTCTTCTACCTCTTCTTCGACTACACAAACACCTTCCTCACCTCCTCCGCCACCTCCTCCGCCACCACTTCCAGCTACTACGAATAAATCTGGATCAAAGTCGACGGCTAGCCCTACCCCTGCTGCTACTGCTGCTGCCTCTTCGACATCATCATCGGCCTCATCATCGACAAACCAACAAACGAAACAAAGCCATCCATTAACAAAATTAAAACATCAGAAACATAAAATACATTTTTACTTAAATATGATTTCATTACAGGCAGAGACAACCTATCTTAACGGAGAACACTTGCAAGCAGCAAATATCCTGAACACTGTTATGGATATTCCATTAGGTGACAGTAATCTATTAATATTGAAAACATATATATTATTTACCTTCCAATATTTTAAATATCATGAAACAATGTCAGCTGTATTAAAGACGATTGCTATTATTGGTACGGAATCAAAGAAATTATCTACTTCATTATCTTCAGGCAATTCTACCTCCTCAGCTGGTAACGCTAATGGAAATAATAATAATTCTTCTTTTGTATTATTAAATTCACCGAGTACTTCTAATGCATTAGGTGGTATTTATACTTCTCATATTGTTGCTAATAATTCACATCATTATATTCATAACAATCAGAGTATTACTGTTACGTATAATAACAATAATACTACTACAACCACTATTACAAGCATTGCCTCTGATGAGAAAGGGATGAGTAAGCGACGTCAAGATCAAAAACCATCTAATGATCATAAGAAACAACGTGAGGAGAATTATACCAATCAAACTGACTCTGATGATGATGAATTAGATGTTAACCAACAAATCTATGATTATGAATATCCTTCACAAATGAAAATTATTAAACAATTAATCATTAAATTCCTATTAACTAAAGAAGGTTATGAACAATTAATTAAACGTTTACCACCTAATTCACGTGGTACTGCAGAGATCTATGCTTATCTAGCAACGATAGCAAAGGAATTCTCTGCGATTGAATTAGCGATCAAGTTTTATGAAATTGCTTTACAGATTCAAAGTAATTCCATAAATTATACATTAAACTTAATACATATCTATGAATTATCGTATGATTATCATATATGTTTAGAGATGATACAAATCTTTTGTGCAAAGAATTTAAATCTTTCGATTGGTAAAGATCGTAATAATAATAACACGAATAATAATAGCAATAACAACAGTAATAATGGTAGTTTTACGATGTCTGTGTCTGGTTCTGTGTTATTACCTTTGTCTTATCCTGCTGTGCCTAGCTTAGCTGCTGTCTCATCTTCTACTTCCTCTTATTCTCCCTGTGCAGTAAAATATATCTTCTCTTGTGCTGATGTCATTGATCTGATCAAACAGAATAGTTTGATTCAATCAAGTTATTGCAATACATCAGGTGGCAATAAGAGTAAAAAGAATAAGAACAATAATAAGACCCTGGATGAGAATAACATCGATGGTGTCAGTAATCAAGAGGAAGTGATCAAGAATAAAGAGAAGTATTTATATTATAAGGTTGTATGGCATCTTCATTCTAATAATACTCCTACTTCACCTTCACAACAACAGCAACAACAGTTCTATCATGTGGGTAGTGGGGGATTCGCGTCAGTGGAGAGGTATGTCTTCATCAAAGAGGAAGAAGAGGTTGCAGGTGGTGAGGGAGTAGAAGGTAGTGTTAGTAAGAGTTTAAACAGTGTGAAGATCCCTAAGATTACATTCATTAAAGAGAGTGACGATGATGATAATAGATATACCCCAACCACACCTCCTACTCTACCTTCCTCTACTGCAATCACTAAAACCACTCCAACCACTACCTCTACTAATAGTCCATCGACTACAAACTTCCCTTACTCTTCTATCAATTACTTTGATCGTGAATATGATTTAATTGCATTAATAGCAACCATGATAAAGATCTATTACCTGCAAGGTCATCTATATATGATACCAATCTTTATAGAGAGATTAGAGGTGATTCGATTATTATCATTACAACCTTTACATTATACATATATTCGTAATGAATTAGCCTATTATCAAGATATTGTACAGATATTAGTACATCGATCACAGTATGGTTGGTATGGATTACAGTATCTCAAGGAAGGGGAGGAGGTGGTAGAAGAAGGTGTTGCGAGTGAGAAGGTAGTGAAGGGTAATGATGTTGGTAGTGTGGTGATTCCTGATCGTTTAGTCATGGAATATGCTTTTATTAATCTGTGGCAACCATCCTCTCATTCGCTATTGAATAGTGCGAGAGAGAAGAGTATCTATATCTGTGGTGATTCTCATTGTCTGTCATTAGCATGGAATATTGTGAAGAAGACATCAACCATGACAACAACAAAGAAGAAAACTAATACATTAGATAAACCTTCTTATCATCTATTAGTACCTAAACTTGTTACCGGAGTCAAACAATGGCATCTACGTCATGATAGTTCATTCTATCCAAAACAAAACTACTATAATGCGATGAATGAATCCATTCCAAAGCAATCTGAGGTAAGTTATGATATGATATGATATGTTGTGGTGTGATCTGATGTGATGTAATGCTATGTATTCTGTAGGTGATTATGTTAATCGGTGAGATCGATTGTCGTGAAGGTTTCTTAGTAGCATTAGAAAGAGATTATTATGATTCTATTGAAGATGCTATGAATACAACTATTAAAGCTTTCTTACATAATCTACAACAAATTCGAGAGACGAGACAACTCAAGGTAAGGAACACGGTCATTGATGTAGTGTATGATAGATGATGTGTGGTATATGATAGATCTATATTCATCCTATTCCTCCTGTATTAAATGAGACAAGAAAGATTGTAATGTTGTTTAATGTTCTTTATAAACAACAGATTGAAGAATTAAAAGGTAATAATATTCTGTATGATAGTTCTATATTGTGTCTAATAGTAGATGTATTGTATCTGTTATAGATCCGAATATTCTATGGTTAGATTTCCTCTATGATCTTGTTGATCGTGTGACACCAACAGCCTCCTCTGCGACCTCCACTACAACTGATAGTAGTAATAATGGTCATCAAAAGAGTGTTCAAGAGATCCTCTCAGAGGAATATTCATTGAAAGAGATCTATCAACATGATGGCACTCATCTTCATCCTAGATATGTTACATTAGTAGAGAAAGCAATTAACAAACATATCAAATAAGATTACTATACATTGTATTTATAGTGAATGAAATGAAAGGAGTGGTTCATGTTCGTTATACTCTTTATTGTTTTTTCTCATTATTATTGTCATGTTCTGTAATAAGATGAAAGGTGCATATCTACTACATCAATCAATTCAATTACGAATATTAGAGGATAGATTCCTTGGCTTTTTCTAGAATGGAAGAGTGAAGTATATTGTACAAAGAAACAGAAATTTTAAAATTAAGTAATGACACAGTGCAAGGTACTAGTAACGTGAAGTTAAAGCTATGAAGATATATTAGTATTCACAGGTTCCTCTAATACAGGAAATGATTCAATATGAAGCTCTCTTACACGATTCTCTTCATCTAATACAAGAGTAAGGATTGAATCGGATACTGCATGTAATGGAGGAGCAATAGGAATACAAGTAAGTTGTTTTTTCTGTGATTCTATAACAAAAGTTTGAGTTCCTTTTAATGAAAATCTTGCAGTTATAATACTCCCACCAAAGCCTTGTTTTACTGTGACATATGATTCTTGAAGTAGAAAAATGGCATCAGGGACCATTTCCGAACGATAAGAGTACTCACTAACTAGATATTGAAACCCAGAAAAATGATGAAAATGACAACCTTCCTGAGAAAGCAAATGTGAAACAACTTTGAAAACTTGATTTTGTGGAGGATTTGGTCGAATAATCTGACAATCTGGACGAAACATATCTTTACAGAACTTTTGTACTAAAGGAATATCATGACTATTAGCGACATTGACCATCATTTCAGCATAACGACGTCGAATATCACGACGAAGTATTCTAATTTCTGGCATAAACCTTGGATTCACACAACGTCTCTTCCTTTTCTTGATAACTCCTTTCTCTTGACGAAAAAATCGAGGAATTTGTACTGTAGGCAGTAACTGGAAATAGTCACATTCTAAGAGGGCATCAGATTGTGTGACTTTGATATCGCTCATTCTTCAATTCACAACCTGTCTGAAAAGAAAATGAATTATGAGTCTTCTCATTTCTCCCCTACTGTGAGGAGGAGTAGTATAGGTGCAAGGACAATCGAATAGAGAAGAAATACCTCCACAGAAAAACACTGCAGGTTTCATAGTATTTTATAACTTTACACTACTACTAGCTTACTCTCTCTTTATCGCTCGGTGTTGCCAATAAATTATTAGAACGAAGGTTCTTCTCATCCACAGACAAAGTGCCGGCTACGTAGTCTCACAACTATTGGTAAAGCTTGATTACAAGTTGTCTCACAAGTCTTGCTTTGCAGATAAAAAGAAGGAATCATCAAAAGTATTCTTGATTTGATCGATAAAGCAAGTATCAGAAATGTTAATTTAATTGGTTATAAAAGAAAGAAAAATTAAATAATAGAAGAGAAGGCATAATATGTACAATGAAAACGGACTCCAAAAGACTCTAGATATTTCTACGACTCAGATACACTGGGAATTACAGGTTCCTCTAATACAGGAAATGTTTCAATATGAAGTTCTCTAACACGATTCTCTTCATCTAATACTAGAGTAAGTATTGAATCTGATTTTTCGTATATTGGGGGAGCGATAGGACTGCAGGTTAGTCGTGCTTCCTGTGATTCAATGACGGCGGTTTGGGTTCCTCTTGTTGAAAATCTTACAGTTATAACACTCCCACCAAAGCCTTGTTTTACTGTGACATATGATTCTTCAACTAAAAAAATGGCATCCGGGACCATTTCAGACCAAAAAGTATATTCACTAACTAGATATTGAAACCCAGAAAAATGATGAAAATGACAACCTTCCTGAGAGAGTAAATCCGAAATAACTTTGAAAACTTGATTTTGTGGAGGATTTGGTCGAATAATCTGACAATCTGGACGAAACATATCACTACAAAACTTTTGCACGAGGGGAAGATCATGACTGTTGGCAACATTAACCATCATTTCAGCATAACGACGTCGAATATCTCGACGAAGGATTCTTATTTCTGGCATAAAACTTGGATTTATACAACGTCGCTTCCTTTTCTTGATAACTCCTTTCTCTTGACGGAAAAATCGAGGGATTTGTTTTGGAGGTAACAACTGGAAATAGTCACATTCTAAGAGGGCATCCGATTGGGTGACTTTGATATCGCTCATTCTTCACTTCACAAATTGTCTTCAGGTAATTTTGAAGTAATAAATTGTGACCTAGATTCTTCTCTTCTCTCTACTGTGCTTGCGAGTTCAGCCTTGCGTTATCTCTCCACAGAAAAACACATCCCGTTATTATGAATGATTTCTATAATTTTACACTACTCATCTATCTGGCTCTCTTGAAAACCTGTATTGTTTTTGGTTTTTACAGGCTTTTGTTTTCATCGTAGAGAGAGCCTGTGAAGTTTTTAGATGGATTGAGGTGAGATGTGATGAAAGTAGATAGACAATCAATGTGATGTAAGATCCGACAAACCAGACCACACCATTGAGACGAACCATCTACAAGGATAGTTCAGAGAAACAAGGATAGTTGATTCTTTCAGTCATATTTTAATTCTACCTTTTGAGAAAACTGAAAACTATAACAATGTCAGGTTTAATTCGATTACCAACTCTGTTTCTTTCACATGGAGGTGGACCAGCACATGCCCTTGATAACAGAGGAACTCCATTTGCTGTGATTGATAAGAATTCCCCATCTGCACATTTCTTACGATCTCTTCCTCGAAAGATTGAAGAGTATGCTCCTATCTCAGGTGTGAGGGCAATATTAGTCATCACTGCTCATTGGGAAGAGTCAGAATTTACTGTAGATTATCAGAATAAAGGTCCAACTAAGCTGGTTTATGATTATTATGGTTTTGATCGAAAAGCTTATGCTCCTTATTTGACATATCCTGTGCCCACTGACCTCACAGTCGCTGATCGAGTTTTCCAACTTTTACAACAGAATAACATCCCTGCTCGAAAAGAAAATCGAGGATTTGATCATGGAACATTCATGCCTATGCTCATTTCGTTCCCAGAGGCGAAGATCCCAGTGGTTCAGCTGAGTCTTAAAGCGGGATTAGATCCTGCTGAACACTTCCGCCTTGGTGAAAGCCTTCGTCCATTAAGAGAAGAGGGTATTCTTATTATTGGCTCTGGTAGTGCGACTCACAATTTAGGAGCGATGGACTTTAGTGGTCGAACAGATGCGAGAGCACATACCTTCCTCAGTGCATTATACACCTCCTTAACGTCCATCAAATCAGAAGAAGACTATCAACAGTTTAAACGAGCCTTCCTCAATTCATCTGAGTTAAATAGAAAGCTTCCTCATTTCAATCTAATGCACCCTAGAACAGAACACTTCACTCCTTTGTTAGTCGCAGTCGCTGCAGGTGTGAACCCAGCAGTAAGTGCTTCGAATGGGATTGTGTTCCAACCTCATCGTATTTATAATGAAGTTGTTGCAGGTTCATTAGGACTTGATTCTTATCTTTTTCAATAAATAAAACTCAATAAAAATTAAAATGTGTAAATTCACCATTTCTGTGATTTGTTTGTTTAATTGATTGATTTACTAATTGATTGCCTGACTGACTAACTGATACTCTTCTTTCAAATTTCTAATATTAACTAATTCTCCATACATTCACCAAGTTCTTTTTCGTTTCTACAAGCGGTGTACAAAACACTTGAGAAAGTTAGGAGGAGGTTCATTAACGAAAATCCGAAATCTCTGACTAATTGTAGAACATTCCGCAATCCGACCTAGATCCCGTGCACTAACATCGGATTGCAAAAAAGATATTCACTATTAATTCCGTAAAGGAATTGAAACAAAGATCATATTTATCCAGTAAGAGTCTCTAATTGCTAACTGGACTTTATTAAATTTTTTGAGAGCAATCATGGGGAATGGAGCAAGTCTTTTTCTATCTACGGATTTATCGAAAAATCTGTCAGAAAAAGGAATTCGAACCTTTCAAGAGTTTGAAAATGAGTGCATTGCGCGAAATTTAAATGCTGAGCAAATCTATGAGCTTCTAGTGAATAAATACGAAGAGCTATTAGATTTTGATAGTCAGAAAAAAGTTGAAACAGTGAAAGAGCACCAAACTATCACTTGCGTGTGTTGTGACAAACCAAAACCTGTTGAAGATACAGTAAATAGTACCAAGACTGTGCCACAAAAGGCAAAACGTCCACAACCAAGAGTTTGGGGAGCGCTTAATCCACAAATCAAAAAGAAAGTGGACAGACGATCTCAGATTTACGCTCATTACTCGAAATTCAGCCTGAAAGCTAAACCAGCAAAAGTCCGTGATGCAAATTCAAGTCGCAGTCTCTCGACCAATAACAAAGACGAAAGCAGCTTAACGCGTGTGGATAGTCTCGAGACATTGGGAGATGACGATCAAACCTTTGGTCTGACAAGTGTTGATACAATGAACCGTGAATTATCCTCTACAACAATTGATGGTAATAACGGAGCAGCATTAATTCCATCAGAAGCATTTGAATGTAAATTATGTTGCAAATCGTTTAATTCCAAAGTACGTTTAGATCGTCATATACGATTTTCAGAGATTCATCGTCAAACATTAAGAGCATTAAAAGTAAAATTTTTTGATGATGCAAATGAATTAAATAGTCTTGCTAAAAAGGCTATTGATCATTTTCAAGAATCTTTTAAAGTATCTTATTCTTATTTAAATAATGATGATAATAATAGTGATTTAAATATAAATCGTATCAGATGGAAGAAAGCAATTGGTAAAGTTGTTAGTCGTTTTATTGCAAGAAAATATGCTACTTTTGTATCACAATTACATCCATCACAATTACATCCACAATTAATTGATGATAAAATTATTTTAATTCATACTGATCATAAATTCTTTTGGAGAAGTAAATCAAGATTTTTATTTCATTTTTATTTACATGAAATATATGATTGTATTGAAATTATTCCACAATTTTTACCATCAGTGTCTTTACAATCCAATTTTTCTTCTAATGATGATGATGTTGATATTGTTGATTTAACTAAAATTTCTCCGAGATTTTATATTAATCGACATGTTATTCAAAACATTCTTCTGCAACAAAAAGATCATTTGATCAATTATGACGACGGAAAAGTCGCCTCAATGGATATTGGCCCTACAGATCCACCTGAATCCATTACCTCTCAACCTTCCTTGAGCTCTATTAATCCAGAGACCACAACCTACCCTCCTGAGACTACAATCATAGCCCCATTGATCATCACAGATCTTGAGATTTGTAAATTTCTTCTCTCGAAGATGAAGATTGACGATCAACTCTTTGAGAGTCTAGGAAAGATTGAAAAGGCGATTTCTTTTGATTCGAACCATATGGTGAAAAATGAACAACAACCAATGGGAATTAACACAGTCATTCCTTATGGTCTTAAAGCAGTGGATATTGAAGGATTAAAACTGTATGATCATTGGGAAATTCAAATGAAATTACAAGAAATTCAATCTTCTTATGAAGAATTAAATCATGCTGTTAATGAAGCTGATCATTTCTCAAGAAGTATTAAATTATTTTCTCCATCAAATTATTAAATCCTCGCTATATCTATCATCACCAAAGAAACAATTGAATCTGAATAAATAAATTCAATTTAGTTGTTCCTCATGATGTGAAGAGCAAAGAAATATTTTCTTCATATTTATATAATTTTTCTTTTATTTCCTTTTATTTTCTTTTTCTTTTATTGTATTGTTGAAATTGTCCTTTTTTCCCTTTTCTTCGTTTTTCTATCAGACCCATTGGTCTGGACTTTTAAGAACACTCACCACCCACATACCACATAAATCTGTTTTCTTTTTCGCTTCGTTTTATTGAATCAAGGAGTGATATCATTCGCCTCTACCGCTATTAATGTACTCCTCTCTTTCTTTATGCTACCCTTGATCTATTTGCGGCCAATAAATAGTCTTTTGTACATAAATTACTTACACATATACATATTTACTCCTCATATTGTTTTGCATCATTTTGTATATTATTCAATTATTTTTAATTTGATTCTTATCAACCTTTTTATTGTAATTTAAACAAAAAAAAAGAAGCGAAGAGAGATGAGATAATCACTGTAGGGGAGAAAATGAATCACTTCTTATACCATTATTATACATCACCCCTCATAGTGTGATGTATAATAAATAATAGTATTTTGATTCTCTCATCATTCTAGCAGAGGACAATACGTGACACCATGACAACCGTGACACCAAAGGGGTGCCCACTCAAACTTGAGTGAGGACCCCGGGGT